>PVJN01030166.1:0-25838 GCA_004026805.1 Lasiurus borealis | reverse complement strand
GGGGCGGGGCAAAGGAGTCGGGGCCTGGGCGTGAGGATAGGGTTTCTCCTCGGGGAGGGGGCGTGGCTTGTGGGTCCTAGCTTTCCCGCCGACGGTTGGCCGCGTCACGTGACATGGGTTGGAAGATGGCGTCTCCCACAGAGGGTAAGAGCCGGCTTAGAGATCCGTCGCCTGCTCCCCCGGCCACTTCCGCTCGCCGTCTGCCGGTCGGACCCGGGCTCCTCTCTTTCCCCCTTCCACTTCTCTTGCTTGGGATGCGGGTGCGTCTTCAGCTCGCCGATTCGTCACAGGTGCCCCGGAGGGGAGCGCAGCGTCCCCGCCGTGTACCTGCCGGGTGGGTGGGCGGGTGGAGGGGGCACCCGCGGGAGAGACCCACCCCGGGCCCAGCCGCTCCCTTATGCTCAGCGTCCCTGAGGGCGGCGGAGGAGGAGGTACAGCTGGGGGGGAAGGAGGTGCCTTATTGGGGCTTTCTCCCGGGGCGCCCCGTGCCGGGGGGGGGGCCCTCTGATCTGTGATCGCCTGGAGCTGTTCTCTCCGGCCGCGGCTGGGGTTGGCGGCTGACCTCCTCCTCTCCCTCCCCAGACTGGCCCCGCTGTCCTGGCAGCGAGGGAAGCGGCCCACCCTCCCGGCCCCTCGCCCAGCGAGTCCCAGGGAAATGAGACTTGAGCTTTTTTTTAGTGTAGTTTTGTACACGGCTCAGGCTCTGGCTTCTGCCGTGTGTTCCCTCGGGCGGAGGGAACGCTGTCTGCTTGTATATATTGTTTGTTTAGGATGCGAGTCATCTCAGCAGCTGAGTATGTTGGTTTGCCGTGTGCTTTTGCGCTCCAATCCTGCTTTGGAGAGTCAGGGTTTCCGCAGTCATTTCTGCTGCTCCCACCCCCACGTCCATGTCACTGAGAAGGTGGTTTACCCTCCTCAAACCAGCACTTTTCGTATGTGGAAGGCATCTTGGCAGTTCATTTCAGGAAGGAGGAAATTGAGGCCGAGAACGCTGTGCCGACTGCATGAAGGGCATCAATGCTAGGCGCTTCGGGAGAGGAAAAGATGAATCAGACATATAAACTCTTGCAGTTTTGCTCTTATGTTAGATGGCACCTCCCAGAGAGGCTTCCCCAGAATGTAGCATCTGGATAGGCCCCTCCTCACCGCTGTTCACTGTCTCAGTGCCTTCCCGGACTTTGCTGCTTTCACACAGGACTGTCCATTCTAGACCTGTCTTGTTTCATAGTTGAAAGAATGTTACTTTGGCTGAAGTTTCAAGTTAAACCGAGTCTGAAGTCTTTGGAGTGCAGGTAAACTGTAAGAAACGATGGGTGTGCCCATCGCGGCCACCGTGGCTCAGTGGCTGAGCGTCCACCTGTGAACCAGGAGGTCACGGTTTGGTTTCCGGTCAGGGCACCTGCCCGCCCGGGTTGTGGGCTGGATCCCCAGTCTGGGACATGCAAGAGGCAGCCAGTCAATGATTCTCTCTCATCATTGATGTTTCTATCTCTCCCTTCCTCCCTGAAATCAATAAAAGATACATTAAAAAAAAAAGAAATTATGGGTTCAGAGTTAACAGATTCCTTCCCTTGCCTGGGTTCTCTCAGATAAAATGTCCTTCTCTTGCCAGGAAAAAGAAACGAGCGGGAGTTCTTGTTTAATGGGCACCGAGTTTCAGTTTGGGAAGGTGAAAAAGTTCTGGAGATGGATTGTGATAATGGTTGCACAACCTTGTGAATGTACTTAATGCCATTGAACTATATACTTACAACATTGTGAATGTACTTAATGCCATTGAACTATATACACTTACAAATGGTTAAATGGTAAATTTCATTATGTTTGTTTTACCACAGTTTTTAAAAAAGCCAAGTGATTAGTTCTGTTAAAATTTTAGTTTATTAGAAGTTATTTTTAGATTTCTAAGTTTTGAAGGTTTTCGAGCTGTATTCCTTGTATTGATTTTGCCTGGTCTTATTTTTTTCTGCCCTTTCTTTAACCAGGAAGAGTATTGGAAACATTATATATTTCTTCCTTTGATCTTCTAGCCACTTCATTACTACTTTTTGCACTCTTTATTTGTAAAAGTTTTCAGTTTCATCTTTTACAAAGTTTCACTTCACCTAACCTTTTTTTTTAATCTGACAAAATCAAGTGGAGTACTTTGAACTTAAATTCAGTTTCTAAATAAGTATATAATCCTAAAATATTCCATTGCCTCGCTCTCTCACTTCTATGTTTAATGTTCTACCTGTCCTTACCTTTAAAATTTAATTCAAATAATGTTGATTTGAAAAAGATTAGGTTGTTTACGCATTTGTCTTCTTTTTTTAATTGAGTAATTTCAGACAGAGTGAGCGAGGGATAGAAAGAGAGAGAGAGAGAGAGAGAGAGAGAGAGAGAGAGAAACATTGATTTGTTGTTCCACTATTTATGCATTCATTTGTTGAATCTTCTATGTTCCCTGGCTGGGGATCGAAACCTTGGCAAAACTGGACAATGCTCTAAAGAACTGAGATACCTGCCCAGGATCTCATTTGTCTTTTTAATGCTGGGACTTTTTTGAAAAGGAGAAAACTGCAATCAAGTAAGGCCATCTATTAGCTCCTACTCCCAATAAGCTTATTTTCCTTACGGTTGAGCTTCCCATTGGTAACATTCCTTGGAATTTGAAAGCTGACACTTTGTGTTACGTAGTTTTCCTTTCTTACCATTGGAAATTCTCTTAGAACATTTGAGGGGCAAATTCAATTTAGAGAAAAGTTCATGTTGAAAACATTTACATACATGTACACTTTCTAGGGAATGACTCCATAAGTCCATAGCTTTTTCTTTTCTTCCAGATTTTTCAAAAGATGTGGCTCGTTCAGAAAACGTTAAAAACTGTATCATTAAATTAACTGATTTATGCAACTAGTTAGCATACTGAGCATGTAATATGTATTCAACACATGTTAACTATTGTTGTTAATGTCCAGTATCTACTGTGTGCCCAGGCAAGAGTAGAGAGGATATGGTGTCAAAGAATTAGGCTGGGTTATGTAGGATTTTATAGGGTGTAGTAGGCACAAATTCACGAATTTAGCTGGGAAGAAGTCCTTTAAGTTGAAATTAATTGGCATTAGAAATCAGTTCTCGATGTTTTGTGGAAAATAGATTTGGGGGTAGGGAGGAGAAGGGATAAGAATGGGAAAAGGAAGACCTGTTAAGAGGTTATTGAAGTCGTCCGGGAGAGAAATCATGCTTTCTTGGTTAATTCATTTGGTTTTCAGGTGTATTTTGGAGATTGTAACCAGTGTAATGGTTGGTTATGGAAGGGTAAAGGAAAGAGAGGCATAAAGAATGGATGGCATCTGGGTTTTTGAGAACTGGGTTTCTGAGACATAGAAGTCTGGGAGAATATGGTTTTGAACATAATAGAATTAAGGGATTTTTCACATATGTAAGTGGAGCGAGATATTAAGTATTAGTTAGATACATAACTGAAGTTCAGGGAAAGACTGGGACTGGAAATATAAATATGGAGTCATTGGCATAATAAAGGCTATGGGACTAGATGAGATCTCATGAGACTTTAGGTGTGGAGAGTGAAGCCAGTTTAGGATGGAGCGTCAGTGAAAGAGGAGACTGAGGAAAAGGGGTCAGTGAGGAAGGAGAAGAACCAGCAGAGTGGTTTTACAGAAGCTGGAGGTGGAGTGTTTCAAGGAGAGTGAGTGGTCAGTGTGTGAAAGCTGCAAGGAGGTCACATAGAGAACCAAGAAGTGACAGTGGATTTAGCAACATGGGTCACAGATAACCTTGACAACAACAGTTTCCATGCTTATAGGGACAGACGCCTGATTGCCATGGATTAAGGAGAGATTGTGAAGTGAGCACATAGAGACAGCAAGATAGACAACTCAAGAACTTTTGAGCCAAAACCAGTTTGGCTCAGTGGATAGAATATTAGCCTGCGGACTGAAGGGTTCCAGGTTCGATTCCGGTCAGGGGCACATACCTTGGTTGCGGGCACATTCCCAGTGGGAGGTGTGCAGGGGGAAGCTGATCGATGTTTCGCTCACATCGATGTTTCTAACTTTCTATCCTTCTCCCTTCCTCTCTGTAAAAAATCAATAAAATATATATATATTTTTAAAAAGAACTTTTGAGAAGAGGAGGAGTGAGGAGATAATGGGGTCAAGGAAGAGTTTTTTCAAAGAAGGGAAATTCTAGAGCAGGCTTGCTTGCTGTTGAGTATGAAGCAGTAGAGATGGTAGAAACTGATTGTGCAAGAAAGATATTTTTACTCATGATATCTTTGACGGAGCAAGAGAAGATGGAATTCAGAACTCTAGCAGAGGAGTGAGTTTATCTTGAGAGCAGGGACACTTGATTGTAACTGGAGGAAAGTCTAAGAGTAAGTGAAGGTGCAGGTGGGTTTGCTGCTACTCATTTTTTCTGACACCCCACTAAAACATTAGATATCAGAAAAGTGAGTTTTGATAAGGGAAAATTATCCATTTTTACAACATTTATTTGCAGTTATAGAACTCAGCTATCTAGACTTCCAGGTGAATGTTCCAGTATGTTATGTTCTTTGAGACTGAAATGTTTTAAAATGTAAATGAACATGTTTCATGTCTTCTTGGCTCATCTGGGTATTTTGTTCTAGGGACAGATCTGGAAGCATCTTTATTAAGTTTTGAAAAACTTGATCGTGCCTCACCAGATCTTTGGCCAGAACAATGTAAGTTTTTGGTTTCTTTATATCAGAATCAATGCAGGAGAACCAATGCTACATTGGAGGATATTTTTAAAGAGGTATCATTTAACGGTAATGGTTAAAATTTTAATTTTACTTAAAAGGGAAGAGAATGAATTCTGTGGTCCAATGTTCAGAATAGCTGTTTACTTTTTTTCAGGACACACTGTGACTTAGGAAATGATAGGGAGCCTTTAAAAAATAATCATTTAGAAAAATCTGTACTAAGTCAGACAATATATATAGAGAGAGACTTAATATATTTCCTCACTTCCTTTTATCACTTATAAAATCACTATTAGTAGTTTGATACAATCCTTTTGACCTTTTTATACTTATTTAAATAAACAAATAAATATATATATTTTTAAGTACATAAAGGGTTTTTTTGTGTGTGTTTTTTGAAGGGGGTATAACAATGGAATCATATGTATATGGTCTACAGCTTAACTTATTCCACCTAGTAGTAGTAGTTTATTAATGGATCCTTCCATGTTAGTAGGTTAAAGTTACTTAACTCTTTAAAAATATTGCGTTGTATAAATATACTTTAGTTTATATTTTCATACCCTATTTGGAAATCTAAATTATATCCAACTTTTGATATTACAAATAATTTAATGATAATGAATATCCTTGCACAAGTAGCTTTGTGCACATGGGAGAGGATGGCTGTGTATGAGAGTGCCCATTTACTCACATACTAGCTCATATTGAATGTACTGATCTTTATTTTTAGTTTGTATTTCTCTAAGTGAGATTGAACATCATTTTATTTTTACATATCTGGTTTTTTATGTGATTCTTCCTGTAAGACATTTAAATAAACAATTGGATTGGCAGACCAGCGTACCTACAAAGGAAATTGAAACTTTTATCTGATAAGAGATATTGTCACCCTCCCACTTAAACTTGATTCTTCTAAGTTTAATTGAGGAAGCTTTTTCTGCACCCCCACCCTCAGTCTGATTTAGATTTTCTTTTATTTTTTTGGTGATGGTGGGGATGGGGGTCCTACCACACCATCTGGTATCTTTCTTGGAGAACTTAAGCATTATTACAGTTATTGATTTACTCTCTCTTTCCTCTTCCAAACAATAGCTCCTTGAAGATAGACTGTTTTCTTATTATTTGAATCTTCTATGTCTGGGACACTAAAATTGAATAAATAATTTTGTGTTTTTTCTTTTTAGTACCAGGTGTTGCTGAATTTGCAGCTTCTTTCAAAAGTGTAAGTAATATTTTAATTACCTAATGAAGTTTATACCATGGTTTGCTCCTTAGTAACAGCTCAAATATCTCGTTTCTTTGTTTTCAAAAATAATGTCATAGTCTTTAAATCACTTTGTAACTATAGCCCTGGAAATCTGTTTATATTATTATCATGTTAAGTGATAGTAATGCCTTTCTCTGTCCAAATGCTCTGTTTTGGCATTTTTACCTTTTTCTATTAACCTCTTTTCTTAGCTTAAAAGCTTTTAACGTAGAGCAGTTGAAATATTTAATGTAACGCCAGCATTCTTTTTGCCCAAACTATGATTTTTTAAGAATAAATTATTTTATTGATTTCAGAGAAGGTAGAGGGAGAGAGAGAGTTAGAAACATCAATGAGAGAAAATCATTGATCGGCTGCCTCCTGCACACTCTCTACTGGGAATCAAGCCCACAACCAGGGAGGTGCCCTTGACTGGTATTGAACCTGGGACCCTTCAATCCAAAGGCCAATCGATGCTCTATCCATTGAGTCAAACCAGCTAGATCCCCAAACTGTGATCTTGAAGCTTTTCTCTTTTGTTTATGTGATGCATTATGACCTTAACTTATATATCTTCTTAGAGGATTTCTGAAATTTCTCAGTGGCTCATCAGAAACCTAAGAAAGAAATCCATTAAGCCACAACTTTTCTATTTGCTGGACAGCAGGCATTGTGCTAGATGCTATACACATTTCTATATTTCCACAACTAGGATACCATCCTATCCCATAAAAGAGTAATGTGCAAATTAACCATCACTCTGCTATACCCACAAGCCATGCCCACCAGCCAATTAGAAGTTAATATGCAAATAAACCCAACCAAGATGGCTGCAGCAGTGGAGGAAGCCAAGCTTTCTGCAGCCCTGGCCTACCTTGGCCTCCACTCAAGGCTACAAAATTTCAATTATAGAAGATAAATCCCAACAAAAATGGCTGCCTCCATGGAGCGAGCAGGAGGCTTGGCTTCACTCCAGGCTATAAAGTTTCAATGTAGAAGATAAATAAATCCCAGATACTAGGGTCTCCACTTCGGTCACCGGGGGGTGTGGTCGGCCTGCAAACTACCACAAGCCTCTCGCCCAGGCCTTCCCACGCCCCAAGGGAATCCCCACCCTGATCCAGGACATCCTTCAGGGAAAAGCAGCTGGCCCTCACCCAAGGCCTCTGTCCTATCTAATGAAAGAGTAATATGTAGATTGACCATCACTCCAACACACAAGATGACTGTCCCCATGTGGTCAAAAGATCCTGCCCCCATTTGGACACAAGATGGCCAGCAGGGGAGGGCAGTTGAGAGAGACCAGGCCTGCAAGGGAGGGCAGTTAGGGGTGACCAGCCCGGCAGAGGGGGGAAGTTGGGGGTGACCAGGCCTACAGGAAAGGGCAGTTGAGAGGGACCCAGGCTTGTAGGGGAGGGCAGTTAGGGGCAAACAGGCTGGCTGGGGAGCAGTTAGGCATCAATTAGGCTAGCAGGCAGAAGTGGTTAGGGGCAATCAGGAAAGCAGGTAGGTGATCAGTTGGGAGTCAGCAGTCCTGGATTGTGAGAGGGATCCCAGATTGGAGAGGGTGCAGACTGGGCTGAGGGACACCTCGCCTCTCCCCATTAATGAATTTTGTGTACCGGGCTTCTAGTGATGATTATAATATTAGGTACCACTTATTTACCATGTGCCAGGCATTGGTCTAAGCACTTTACATGTATTACTTAATCTTCACAAAACTATATGAGGCATTTTACAGACCAGTATATAAGCACAGAGAGAGTAAGTAGGTTACCCAAGGATATTTTCCATTGATTTTGAGAGACAGTGAGAAAAACATGGATGTGAGAGAGACACATCGATCAGTTGCCTCCTGCATATACCCCATCTAGGGATCAAACCCACAACCTGGATATGTGCCCTGACCAGGTATTGAACTGGAGACCTTTTGGTGCACAAGATGATGCTCAACCAACTGAGCAACACTGGCCAGGGCCTGAATCGATTTCTTAATTATCTGTGACCTCAGCAACTTTTCTAAAATTTTTGAGCCTTAGTTTTCTCATTTGAAACTACCTTATAGGATTCTTTTTTAAAAAAATATATATATTTCATTGATTTTTTTACAGAGAAGAAGAGAGGGATAGAGAGCTAGAAACATTGATGAGAGAGAAACATCGATCAGCTGCCTCTTGCACACCTCCTACTGGAGATGTGCCTACACCCAAGGTACATGCCTTTGACCAGAATCAAACCTGGGACCTTTCAATTCTCAGGCCAATGCTCTATCCACTGAGCCAAACTGGTCAGGGCCTCATAGGATTCTTAATGCAATAATGCAAGTTAAAACACTTTGCAAAGTACCTGGGACATAATAAACAATACACGGTAGCTATTATTACTAGATCAGCTTTTTTCTTGTGGATGGAGTAGAAAGTATCTGATTTAATTTTCTTACATTCTCATTCATACTGACTTTTCAGTTTAGTTCATTGTATTTGTTAACAACTAAGTCTTTTGAGTCATAAATATAAATAAGTGGTTTTTAAATAACTTATTATAGTATGGTGTCTTTTGAAAATCTGATTAAGAATCTATACCTTTTTCCTAGAAATATGGACATACACAGTGAGTTTTGTTTCTAGGGGGCCAGGGTCATCCCAGGATCACAGATTACGATCTCCCTGTATAATCTGTTTCCGGAAATGGTGAATTTGACCTATAACAGCCTTCTAGGGAAAGTAGTATAGAGTAGTGGTTTCTGAACTCATACAACATGCATTTTGAATCCTGGGTCCACTAGCTGGGTGACCTGAGGCAAGTGACTTATTATCTTCCTGTGCATTTGTTTTTTCATTTGTAAAATGAGGGTAATAATACCTACTTCACAGGATTGATTTGGAAATTAAATGACATAATGCATGTAAAGTGTTTTGCTTGTGCATAGTGCTAAGTAAATATTACTTTTTTAAAAAAAGAAAAGGGCTTGCTGTAGCTGGTTTGGCTTGATGGATAGAGCATCAGCTTGTGGGCTGCAGGGTCCCAGGTTCGATTCCAGTCAAAGGCACATGCCTGGATTGCGGGCTTGATCCCCAGTATAGGGCTTGTAGGAGGCAGCCCATCAATGATTCTCTCATCATTGATGTTTCTTTCTCCCTCTCCCTTTCTCTCTGAAATCAATAAAAATATATTAAAAAGGGGGAAGGACTTAACACTGAAGTAATGTTTCTTTACTGTACTCCTACTTGCACAAAAGAATCATCAATATGCAGCTATGGAGCCTTTAAAAAGTACATATGTAATGTTCCTTGCTCTGTCCTTTTCAATGGTCCCTTCCCCCACCTCTGATATTCTAATCCTTGCATCTAGACTATGGCCGGGTCATTTGTATTTATTGTTGTTGTTGAAATTAGGGTTGAAAACTGTTGCCTAAAGCTATTCTAGAAAGGGACTCTTTCTAATTTTTTAAGTTCACTTTCAGAAATGAGAAAATAACTTAAAATTCTAAAATTTTCTAAAACACCTGCTATAAAATGAAATTTCACATGTTGACCATTACAGTGTTCTTGCAAGTTGAAGATTTTCTCATTCTTGATTCTTCTTTGAATCTTCTCTGCTAGAAAATGTTACTTACTGATTATTGTTTCAAACATTTCAATTGGAGATTTTCACCAGAACTGAATCTCAAGTAATTTCTTTAATTGCTATACTAACTGTTATGCATGAAACAATGACAATAGTCAGACCTAATTCTTCCAAGATCATTTCTCTGAGACCAACTTTAAGGATGAGCAGTATTATTTTGTAAGATGATTATTTATAGGCCGTATCTGAACCTGGAGAAATCAGGGTTTTAGAAATTATAATTTGCCATTATTTTCACACAAACTGAATGCTATGTGACAAGCTACCTATGAGAAGGAGGAGTAGGGTCTCTTCACACTTTGTATGTTACTGAGTAGATATATTCTTATTTTTTGACAGCCTATTACTAGCTCGCCACCCAAATGGATGGCTGAAATAGAACGTGATGACTTCGACATGTTGAAAGGTAAGCTATGCTGGTGACTTCTGACTTTTAACCTGATATTTATGCTTTCCCACAGACCACCTTCCCAGTTTTTCTCTGACTGTTCCCTTGAAAGTATTCTTAGCTTACTCCAATTGCCTACCTAACTATCCTTATTAATAGTTCTTCATGTCTAAAAGCCTTTCTTAACTTTTCCATGTGTAGCAATCCTTCTAATTTAAGACCTGCTCCTAATGATTTTATCTGCTGGTAAAGTCCTTTAATTTACTTTTGTTTTGTATGATGCTTATAGTTAACAAAAAGCTCTCGCATAAATTTTCTCATTTCTCATGAAGGTCCTGTGAGATAGGTATGATGATATCTAAGGCTCAAAGGGTTACCTTAATCGAGATTTGTTAGAGTGAAAAAATTTGAATTCTTATTTTAAGTCTTGTCTCTTAGCACTATAAACAAGTGCTTATTTAGGATTTACTGCTATATGTTGTTGTCAGTACTATTAATTGACAATCACTTCATAGGTAAGACCTGTCTTATTTTATTCTTTCCAATCAATTACTCCAATAAAGGATACTATAAGTAGTGATTATTGTTGTTTGATAAATGACTTGGAACTGAACCACAAGTGGAAATTTAAATTAAAAAAACATTAATTTTCCTTGATTTTTGCTCTACTTTATTTATTTATTTTTTAATCATCCTCTGATGATAAGATTCATGATGATTGTGAAGTAATAGACTGAAATGAAGGTAAAAATTGGATGCTTGAGCTATTTAAGCAGCTGAACAGATCAAGATGGTCTACTGCTTATGCCAGATATTGATGATAGGTGGGAGAAAAAACCACCTTTATTTGATTTCAAAGGTAATTCATTGTTCTGCATGAAATGCTCAAATGCTGGTTCCCCTCCTCCAACCCTGGAAGTATTAAGTCTCAAGGGCATTTCAGGTTCATTGTTCTAATGTTCCAAACAGACATTTATATGCCATCAATATGCATTTTCTAATGAAACTTTAAATTTTCAATAATATATATAGCATAATATTCCATATAAATTGACCTGTATCTTAAACCTAAAAGGAATTTTGTGCTATGCTATTTAAATCTGGGAAAGTAAATTTTACCTGGTAAACTTAAAATTTTTTATAGGTATTTGATTTTAAGGGAAAGTTTGGGTTAATGTTTAGATTTTGTTTTCTAAACTTAGGGAAATGGGGGAACAGTACATGTTTTGTCACTGTTTTATTAATTGGAATAATAAGGACTAATAAAAGCTAGAGGAGTTAGTGTCCTGTTTTTTCAAGACAGATCTGTCTATAGGCTTTCTTAATGCTATGTGGAGTCACAAGGTTTGATACTTGCATTGTGTATTTATTTTGTATGATAGACAAAATGAATGTTGTTAAAGGATCCTTAAGATAAAACATTATTTGCTAACTCTCTCCTCATATTGGGTAAGCTCATCGGACCCAATTTTGTATTAGTGGGAAAAATTCATGGTTGGAGGAGAAAATAAATGGGTTTATGTTCTTATTTGATAAAAATTAAAGCTTAAAATTTTGTGTAAGAATGATTCCCATTTCAAATGAGTTGTTATTAGAGAACAGTGGATAGAAATGGTATTGAAATAAATGATTCTGTTTCAGAACTGGGAAGCCTCACCACAGCTAATTTGATGGAGAAGGTACGAGGCCTACAGAACCTGGCCTATCAGCTGGGGCTAGATGAGTGTGAGTACCCAGATCACATTAATTCAGGGTTGCCTGTTGTATATTTCATGATGAGCGCTAGCTGTAATACAGATGTCTGTATAACATTTTATGAAGGTAGGATGTTATTATAATCTAAAAGGTGCCTTTTATGATACAGTATGCTGGAATAATTACTGAGTTTACTAGGTAACATTTTTCTCTGTACAGTAAAAATATATTGGAAATTCTTTCAGTTCTAAGTGATAGAATGTCCAATCAAACTAGCTTAAGCAAAAGAAGAACTTTATTAGTTCACATAAATCAAAATTCCAGGAGTAGAAATAGCTTTAAGGATATCTAGATCCATGACTGTTAATGATGTCATTGGAATTTGCTTTTGTTTTACATCTCAAGACTTTATTTCACTCATGCATTAGTCGTATTCTCTGCTGCTGCAGATAGCTTTTTGGGACAAGTGCCAAAATGAGTTCTAATTTATGTCTTTAAATTTCATAGTCCACAAAGAAAGAACATCTTTTCTGAACATTCCAAAAGAAAGGTCCTGGGAGGACTCTGACTGTTCATCTTGGCTCACATACCTAACGTGCAACCAGTCCTTTAGCCAGGTAGCATGGAGCACCCTAATAGATCCGGCCTGGGTCCTAGGTGCAGACACAGTCAAAAGACTTAGTCTAAATAAAATTAACACAGAATGGAAGAGAACAATTGATTCCTCAAAGGACGGTATAGATAGCAGGCCAGAAACATAATCTGTTCCATGAGCATGGTTCTAAAAGATCTCACTTCCCCGGCCAGTATTGCTCAGTGGTTGAGTATTAATGTATGAACTGGGTGGTCATGGTTTGATTTTCATCAGGACATATGCTGGGTTGCAGGCTTGATCACCAGTAGGGGTGTGCAGGAAGCAGCTGATTATTGATTCTCATCATTGATATTCCTATCACTCTCCCTCTTCCTTCCTCTCTGAAAATCAGTAAAATAAATTTTAAAAAGATCTTACTTATTCCTATTTGTTCTTCATTATTTTAGCTTAAAATTATTTCTTTACTAGAGGCCCGGTGCACAAATTCATCACAGGTAGGGTTCCCTTGGCCTGGTTGGTGATCGGGCTGATAGGGGCCAATTGGGCTGATAGGGGCCTATAGGGGCTATGGGAAGTTGGCTGTGGGAGTGCACTGACCACATGGAGGCAGCTCCTGTGTTGAGAGTCTGTCCCCTGGTAGTCAGTGTGACTGGTTGATTAGTCACTTTGGCTTTTATATAAATAGATAAATTATATCTCTTCCTCTACTGTATTCATTTTAAAATTAGAAAAGGAATTGTAGAAAATTTTCACTTTGTAATTGAAAGAGATATTCAACATAAATACAGTGGTTAAAACTTTGTTCTCAGTAGGTACCTCTTGAGACCTTTATAAATCCATAGTTCTGAGAAGCTATTGTAGCTTATAATTTTCTTCAAAAATGCAAGTTTTGTACTGATTAAAGGATGGATTAGAGCAATCCTAAAAGGCTTCATAAATTATTTTTCTTGTTTATAGAGCATATGGAGAGTTTTTATGCATCATTGATTTAAGTTACTTCCAAAGTCAACATTTAACTTTAAAATTTAATTTAGAGCCTATGGTTTTTGACTGATAGTCATCACTTCTTTAGCCCTATTTATCTTTTCTTTGTTTCCATTACTGTGATTAACATTGGTTCTTTTTTTTTTTAACCAAGAAAACATTTTTGAATTACTTTGTGAATCAAGAAGCAGAGAACAACAAACTGCTTTGAGATATGGTTGCTAGGTTCACTCATTGTAACCTAACTCTTCTCTATGTACTGTGTATTTCTTGTGGTTGAAGTTTATGTCTTGGTAAAATTACTAATTACCAGATATGTCATAGACCTCCAGGGTTTATAATGAAAAAGCAAATCGTTGATTATTAAATTCATGAATGCAAGGCTTGTATAGTATAGAAATTGATTCTCTTTCAAGCTCTGGATAATAAATGCTGTAATAATAATAATGATCAATCCTTTATCTCTCCATGTCATTTTTTTAATAAAATAAATTTTATGCTCAGTGTATCAAGAAGATGCTATATCATCGAATATATGGATTGATAATGTTATCTCTAGTTAGTTATAGTTGAAATTGCTATATTTTCTCTGAATAGTTTTTCTGCTTTCCTACTGAAAAAGATAATGAAGTCAGTTTATGTGGGTTTTTTTTTTCACTACTTTTAATTATGGAAAATTTTAAACATATACCAAGGTAGAGAGACTAAAATAATGACCTCATGTACTCATATCTGGCTTTAATAATCAATATGGACAATCTGTTTTACTTATATCAACCTCCCATGATTCTTTTAAAGCAATTCTTAGACATCAGATGACCGCATTGTCAAATAACTTCACATGTGATTTTAAAAGACAAGGACCCTCCCTTCCTTTCTTTCTGTCTTTCTTTCTTTAATGTAACTGCAATTTCATTATTATGCCTAAAATTTTTTTAGCAAACTTGCTTAATATCATCAAATACCCAATTAAGATTCAGATTTCCCTGGTTAACTCATAATTGCTTTTATACAGTTAGCTTGTTTAAATCAGTACCATATTTAGTGGCTTTGTCTCTTAAGTCATTTATTTTTAAAATAGTTTTGATTGATTTCAGAGAGAGGAAAGAAGATGAAGAGAGAGATAGAAACATCGATGATGAGAGAGAATCATTGATCGACTGCTTCCTGCATGCCCTACACTGGGGATTGAGCCTGTAACTCTGGCATGTGCCTTGACCTCTTATTTCATAGGTCAGTGCTCGACCACTGACCATGCCAACCGTGTTCTTTTATTTATTTTTTTATTACTATTTTAAAATATATTTTTATTGATTTCAGAGGGAGGAAGGGAGAGGGAAATAGAAACATCAGTGATGAGAGAGAATCATCAATAAGCTGCCTTCTGCACACCCCCTACTGGTGATTGAGCCCACAACCTGGGAATCAAACTGTGACCTCTTGGTTCATCGTTCAACATTCAACCAATGAGTCTCTTTTAATCTATCATAGTTCCTCCTGCCTTTTATTTTCCCTTGTCATTTATTAAACCTAGTTATTTGTTCAGTAGCATTTTCCATATCTAGATTTTGTTGCTTACCATCCCTATCGTAGTGCATAGATAGATACAGGCTTGGTTTTTTTTTTAATATATTTTTATTGATTTCAGAAAGGGAGGGAGAGAGAGAGAGGGAAATAGAAAAATCAGTGATGAGAGAGAATCATTGATCGCTGCCTCCTGCACACCCTCTAGTAGGGATGTGCCTGCAATTAAGGTACCCGCCCTTGACCAGAATCAAATTCGGGACCCTTCAGTCCCCAGGCCAATGCTCTATCCTCTGAGCCAAACCAGTGAAGGCTATTTCATAAGTATTATATACATTTATCAGAAGGTATGTAATGTCTGTCTCTCTTTGTGATATTAAGGTTAATTTGTTAAAAATAGTTAGCCGGATTTATTATTTATTGTAAAATTCACCATCAGCATTGCATCAGAGTTTTAGCAACCTTTGATAACAGCCTAAATCCTATTTTATTATAGGTTTCAAAATGGTAATATTCTAATTCTGTCATTCCATTTTATTAGCTAGAATTTTTCTGTGATGGTCTTTATCTTAGTAGCTATTTATTATTACCTTGAAAGCTATATTTACTGAATAAATTATTCTTTCTCTTTATCAGTTTTTAGTATGAATCAGATCCCTAAGCATCAATATAGTCTATTTTAATGGCTTTCCTCTTAATCAGAAACGTGGTATGGTTTGTTTTAGTTTTAGTTTTTAATTCACACAGTTAAAATCATTATTACTGTTAAGGGTATTTTTAAAACTTAAGGCTTTGTAGGTGGGGAGATTTACAGTCAACTAATCAGCCTCCTTATGCACGGAACCAAAACTATGCAACAGAAATGCTCATTTTCTGCCAGATAAGTCTCATGAGCACAGTTGAGATTTTTCAAAATTATTTTCTAGTTCAAAATTCAATCTCATTTAAACTTCTATAGCAACCAGTTGTCATTTGCTTTGATCATAAGGAATTAGTTGACATATTTAGAATACAGGTTTTATATTTAGACTTGGAAAGAATTACATTGATATGGATCAGACTTCTTGGGTATAGACTCTCTTTGTTTTATTGTGTATAGTGTATTTGCATAAAAACAAGATCTTTTTTTTTGTCCTTATAGATTATTCATCTACTCTAGAGGTTGACATTTACTTGATGCCCTAATCTGGTATTTCGATGTCTCAATCCTCTTTTCTACATTAATTGAGAGGATGACATGGATGAAAAATAAGCAATAGAAACTGATGAATCCCCCAGGACCAGTTATCCTGTTTTCATGCAAATATCTGCACTGATAAAGATGATGGAAAGGAAAAAGATGCAAAAAATATTTGTCCTTAAAACTTGATTGTTTGTCACTTCTTTAGAGCATTGTTAAATGTTAGTATAGAAATAATGTGAACCTTCTTGGGCTGATAACAACTAGATTGTATCTTTTGAAAGGCAAACCCTGTCCTTTGATTTGGTACATGATTATGTCTCATAACCCTTTTGGCGTGCAGATTTGGGAATGCAATAATTTTTTGTATAGGGGCCTCTTGGCTTGATTTGGGCAGTTAATTTATATGAAATTCTCATGACATATTTATAGAAGTACAAAAAATTGTAAACTGCCTTACCGTATAAAGAATTCCCTTTCTGTTACTTTCATCTGAGTTCAGTGTCCTTTTTGTTTTGTACTGGAACTGTTGTAGTCTCTTCTTCTTCTTCTTCTTTTCTTAATATATTTTATTGATTTTTTTTAAAGAGAGTAAGGGAGATAGACAGAAACATCGATGAGAGAGAGACATCTATCAGCCGCCTCCTGCACGCCCCCCACTGGGGATGCACCTGCAACTAAGATACATGCCCCTGACCAGAATCGAACCCGGGACCTTTCAATCCGCAGACCAACACCCTATCCACAGAGCCAAACCAGCTTTGGCTGTAGTAATTTCTTATTGGTCTGCCTGCCTCTCAACTACCTCATCCCGGTCTCTCTTGTTTGCCACTGCCAGATTAATTTTTTGAAGTATCATTTCTTCAGTTTGTCCTTTGCTCATAAGTCATTAGTAGTACTTCATAACCCTTATGATAAAATTCAGATTCCTTCGCATGACATTCAAAATCCTCTATACCAAGCATGTCAAACATGCGGGCCGCAGGCTGCATGTCGCCCACAATGCACATTTTTGTAGCTCAGCCAATATAACAGTATGTAGGAAACATTTTAATAAAAATTCTGTAACTTAATTTTTGCAATATTCTTTTATACATTATATATATATACATACATATATATACACACATGTGGCAATGCCCAGCTTCCCTTCTCCCTAGAGACTAGTCTTGCAGTTTCTTCAGCCCAGGAACACGACTTGCTTTATAGCCCGGTGGAAATATTTTACATTTTAACCAAATGTCTGTGAAGTGTTTCCCCATGCCTCATCTCATTTGATCCTCACACAAGTCCTGGAGTAGATAGATAGGAGACTCAATGGAATCCTATTTTCTTATTAGCTGGAAAACGGAGATTTAGAAAGCTTAGAAACTTGACCCAATGGAAAAGAAGTAAGAAATGGGGGACCTTGAAGATGACTTCAGGTTTTCACACTGCACAGAATATAGTCAAACACTGCTGCAGTTAAGTATTTTACCCTTTGTTCTCCCTGTGCAATCTACAATAATAATATGCCTCATATTTACTGCTATATTGCTGACAATTACCTGAAAGAGAAGTTGAGGTGCTTCACTGGGCTGGAAAAATCAGAAAGCAGGTCTAATTAAGCAAGTTTATTCTATACTAGAGGCCCGGTGCATGAAAATTCATGCACTGGAGGGGAGGGTCCCTCAGCCTGGCCCTGCCCCCTCTCACAGTCTGGGAGCCTTCAGGGTGCGAGGCGACCTGGGGATTAGGGAAAGGCGACTCCCCCATCACACCTCTGCTGCTGCCACTGCCAGCAGCGCAAGCTTTGGCTGGCCCTGGTTACTTGAGCCTTGGGTAGCTGGCCAGCCACCATCTGAGGCTTGCCTGCACCTTGGGCTGGCTCTGGGCAGCTGGGGGGCTGAGAGGCCTGGGAGACTCCGGAGGTAGGCATGTGGAGTGGCTAGACCCACCTGGGGGTAGGCCTGGCCGTGCTACATGCCTGCCACCTGGTGGGGCTGAGGGAACTGGGTGCTGCCACCTTGTGGCTTTGGGCACTGTCATTTGGGGTGGGGGTGAGTCAAATAGCATATTCCCTTCTTATTGACTGTGAGTGCCATCATCTCTGTGAGGTCATGACGGTCAATTGGCATATTCCCTCTTTATTAGATAGATATATAAAAGGCTAAGTTGATTCGCACGTGTGTGATACATATAAAGTTCTTGCTGGTGCCAAATGCACATGTGTGTTTCGATCTGTCATTGTTGATTGTAAATTTAGTTGATATTTCTATTATAGAGAAAGGGTGACTAGTGATATTAAAATATTTCTTCTAATTAATTTCCTTTAAATGTGCACAGACTCATGCACCGGGCCAGTAGAGATGTGCCCGCAAGCAAGGTACATGCCCCCAACTGGAATCGGACCGGGGACCTCTCAGTCCGCAAGCTGATGCTCTATCCACTGAGCCAAAACGGTCTCGGCGAGTACCTCACTATCTTGATCACTGTAGCTTTATAGCAAGTTTTGAAATTGGGATGTGTGAGTTTTCCAGCTTTGTTCTTTTTCAAGATTGTTTTTGCTTTTCTGGGTCTCTTGAGTTTCCATAGGAATTTCAACTTGTCAATTATTTAAAAGAAATCAGCTGGGATTTTGATGAGGATTGCATTGACTCTCTAGATCACTTTGCGAGTATTGCCATCTTAATAATATTAAGGTCATTCATTAATGTGTGTCATTCTCTTTACTTATATCTTCTTTAATTTCTTTCAACCATATTTTGTAGTTTTCAAAGTATGTATAAATTTTGCACTTAATTTATTTTATTTTATTTTTTAAATATATTTTATTGATTTTTTTACAGAGAGGAAGGGAGAGGGAGAGAGAGTTAGAAACATCCATCAGCTGCCTCCTGCATACCTTCTACTGGGGATGTGCCCACAACCAAGGTACATGTTCTGACCAGAACTGAACCTGAGACCCTTCAGTCCACAGGCCGACGCTCCATCCACTGAGCCAAACTGGTTAGGGCTGCACTTAATTTATTAATACGTATTCATAAGTCCTGAAAGAAAATCTTGTGTTGATCATTTTTTATTTTGCCTTATGAGGGTAAAATCATGACAGATTGACATGGACAGTTGTGAATTTTAAAAATGTATTCCTAAGTATTTTATTTTTTGCTGTATTATAAATGAAATTTTTCTTAATTTCATTTTCTGTGTGCTTATTGCTTCTGTAGAGAAAAACAATGCTTGTACATACATTTTATATCTTGCAACTTAACTTATTTATTAATTCTAATTGTGTTTTAGTAGATATACTTAAGGTTTTTTAATACCACAAATTAGGTTACCTGCAAATAGAGATAGTTTTACTTCTTCATTTACAATCTGAATATGTTATTTCATTGTCTTGCCTAATTGCCCTGGTTAGTAAGTTTGGTACAGTGTTGAATAGAAGCAGCAAGAGTGGACATCTTTGTCTTCTTCCTAATCTTAGGGAAAAGCACTCAGTGTGATGTTTGTGTGTGTTTTGTAGATTCTCTTTGTCAGCTTTAAGAAGTTATGTCTTATTTTTTGTTAGATGTTGAGGTGTTTTGTTTTTAATAATGAAGAGGAATTGAATTTGATACATTTATTCTTGATTACATGTTACCATCTATAATAATAAAAGCATAAAATGCTAATTAGACCAGACGTTCTTCCGGATGTCCTTCCAGGTCACCTTCTGGACGAAGCTGTGGTGGTGGGGGTCGAGGCAGAGGCAGCCGCCATGGCTATGGGGGCCACAGGGTGGCCACTGCGGCAGTGGGGGCCAAGCCCCTTGCACAAATTTCGTGCATCAAGCCTCTAGTATCTTATAAAACAAATTAAAATCTCAATTTAATTTACACTCCTTTACTTGGACTGGTTTGAAATTACCTTGGTACTATAAAGAAAAGATTAACTAAAAGTTATTAAGTAAATTAGATCACATGAAGTATATTGCCATCTAAAGAAGCTTTAAGAAGTTTAGCTTATTTTGATTTATGCAAGTGCTTCTGTTACTTTATAGTCTAATCCTATATGTTTATTTAGCAGTTTCAATAGGACTTTTATTTGGCTAAAGGTAATCGCCATAGTTTTTTAAAGAAAACATTTTATTTAAACAGATTGGGACTTCCCCATTTAACCTTGATACTTCATCCCAGTAATCTGCATTGGTGAAGTGTGTGCACCAGAAACTATTGGATACAACTTTCTTTGGTGGTGGTACCACAGAAAAGCTTCTGCTTCAAGCTAGCCTATGGTATAGTAGAGAAGTCTACTATAGGCATTTTTTTTAAAGTGGCCATTCATGTTTAGAAGTCCAAATAAAATTCTAATGAACACTTAGCTCTTTTAATTTTTAAAATTTTAACCTATGAAGGAGGGCAGGGAGATAATAATTGACACTCTTATATCCTGAATGTTCTTCACTGTGACTTGACATCAGACTTACTTATCTGGCTTACTTTATAAGGACTGTTCAGTCCTACCTTTGTCTGTATCAGTTAAAAGTTAAATTAACTCACTTGTCTGATTGAAGAGAAAAATCACCTAGCCTTCAACCTCTAGGTGGCAGCATGAGTCTTATTATATTACTACTTTTTCCTCTACACATGTCTCCTGAACTGTGTTTCTGATTTTGGTAAAAAATTCTTGTAATTTTACCAGACTACTTGCTTGACTTTGTTGATGCCTTGCTTGACTTTTAGCTTTTTTTTTTCTTTTCATCTCTCTATTGGTTTATCCCCGAAACAATTCCTTTCTTAAGCAATGTATATTTTTTACTTTTTAATTGAATTGATTGGGGTGACATCTATAAATATAAAAGGTTAATATGCAAAGTGTCCCCTCGGGAGTTTGACCAGGAGACCAGGAATTCATTGCTTGCTATGATGTGTGCTGACCACCAGGGGGCAACGTGGAACAAGAGGAGAAAGTCCCTGGCCAGCAGCCAGAAGGCCCCAATCGGCCCTGATCGCCAGCCAGGCCTAGGGACCCTACCCATGCACTAATTTTGTGCACTGGGCCTCTAGTTGTTATATAGGTTTCAGGTATACAATTCTATAATACATTATCTATGTATTATATGTTCATCACCCAAAGTCAAGTCTCCTTCCTCCCTCCTTTATCCTCTTCTACCTCCTCCTGCCCCTTTCCCTCTAGTAATCATCAAACTGTTGTCTGTATCTATGAGATGTTTTTGGTTGCTGTTGTTATTGTTTTCTTAATCCCTTCATCTTTTTCACCCAGTCCCCCAAGCTCCCTCCTCTTTAACAGCTGTCAGTCTGTTTTCTGTTACCTATGAGTCTGTTTCTATTTTGTTTGTTTGTTCATTAGATTCCACATGTAAGTGAAATCATATGGTATGTGTCTTTCTCTGACTGGCTTATGTCATTTAGCATAATATTCTCCAGGTCCATCTATGCTATCACAAAGGATAAGATTTCCTCTTTAATGGCTGAGTGCTATTCCATTGTGTAAATGTACCACAGCTTTGTTTATCCATTCATTTAATGATAGGCACTTGGGCTACTTCTAAATCGTGGCTATTGTAAATATGCTACAGTGAACATAGGGCTGTATATATTCTTTCTTCTTTATTTGTATATGTGTTATTTTGAATTAGTGTTAGCTAAAATTGGTAAAATAAACTTGAACTCAATACCTCAAGAAGAATTTAATTGTTTCAAAATAAAGCTTTCAACTACTTAGCCATTTTGAGTGATGAGATAATAGCAAAAGGATGAAGCAACTATTTGAGTGCCTGCTTCCTGCAAGGCTCTGTAGGAGCTATGAAGATGAATAAGACATAAATTACTGCCCTTTGGCAGATTAAAATCTAGCAATAAAGAGATAAAGCAATTAAGTAAATGATTCTTTATAGGAGGTAGAGGAGTTAAACTCTGGGCATAGGGGAGAAGGGGGCAATTACATTAGATTGCTTTAGGAATGGCAGATAAGTCAACATGGATTGATGGATAAAGACTGCCTAGGTCTGTTTAATTGAAGGATTTTGAGAAGGGCCTGGATTCAGAAATCAGTGTTATCTGCTATGAACAAGGGAACGATATGGGGATGGTAGTATTTTCTGTTTCTGGATCATTGAGCATAGACCTTAGAGAACAAACACGTAGGATCTGGATAGGTGGAAGTGGGAAGAGACCACATTCCAGGTGGAATGAAGATGAAAGCAGAGTTTGAAACAACTGTTATGCTCAAGAAACAGTGTGAATAATCTAATCTGGTCCTTAAAGAGCCCAGGTTATATTAAGACCATAATGATTAAGACTAGGAGGGAGATAGGTACCAGACTGAGGAGGGCCTTGAACTTGGGTGGGGATGGGTTAGGAGGGGGAAGGCAGGTGAAGGGTTAGATTCATAGATAATAGGGGGCATGAACAATGTCTTTTGAATGTCTTACTGACTGTAACATTAACTGTATGTTCACTATATGGCTTGTGAGACACTTTACTAAGAGTCTTTACTACAAATCTGTTTATTGTAAAGATAAAGAAGGAAGTGAATAAACCTAGCATTACGACTAAGAGGTAACTACTGGTAACATGGGGTGTGTTTCTTGACCCTCCATTTTCCCTTTACATATGGATGTGTGCTTAAATTTCTGTGTGAGCCCGTGCATATACACAAACATGCTTTTTAACATTACTGAGACTAAAGTCTATGTATGTAATTTTAGCGTGAAATACTTCTTCCCCCCACTTATTCTATTGTAAGCATTTATCTGGGTCATTAAAAATGGTATCACTGAAGATTTTTGAGTAGGGAAATCACGGACCTTTAGGAGCCATTAGTGCTTAGGAGGAAGGGAATGGTAGAGAGAAAGGCTGGAAGCGATTGTGGGAACTCAGCAAGAAGAATTGCGGGCTTAAATGGATGATGACAGTGTGAATAGGAAGAAGTGCACTGACAGTAGATGTTTCAGGTATATCGTTTTCTGGTTGGGTCTTAGGCAATAAGCTGAAATTAAGAGTTTTTACCCTTATGTTGAAAGCCTGGTTAATGACAGGGAAATCAGAAGGAAAAAGGGATTTGCTTAAAGAAAAAAAATCACCTAATTCTCTTACATGCCCCTTAGTAGGCAGGCACCTTAGTTTTCATAGAAGTAAGTAAAATCCATTAGTATAGGTTGGTGTAATTAACAGCATTAAAGCAATGCTCTTTTCAAGTTTAGCCATATCACTTCGAGACAACAGGTAATGCTTTAGTTATTTTTTTCCTCAGGGAAGTGAATTTGTGAAACAAAATATCCATAACTTCAGAAGTAGATTTGTAGAGTCCCTATACTCCTTGGTAGATTATTACTTTAGTGTAGTTTTTTTACATAGCAGTACTTTTCCACTCAACTACCTACCTGTAGCTACTCAGAAAATTATTAGGGCCTTTGTATATAGTAACTCATTAAATCTTGGTTAACTGGAAAAAATATTTGCAAGTTTAAATTTGAAGTAACAGTAATTGCCCTAAAATATTTGCTGTTGCTGCACCTTTTAATTAATCCCTCTATTTGGGCGATAGCAGCACTAGGGTAAATTTCTAGGAGTGAAGACTACATTTTACATGTAGCTGGAGATTTGTGGGATCTCATAGAGAGTGAAATATACTGTCAAATTGTCTTTCAGAAAGGCACTACTTAGGCTTATATTCTCTCCAGCACCAAGTATTGTAATTTTTAAAAGTCATTGCCAACTTGGTAGACAAAATATTAATATACTATAAGCCCACTGCGCGAAATTGCGCAAGACCCAGACCCAGCGCACTTGGGATCCAGCGGCAAGTCCCCGCACCTGCGTGCGTCTCGCTGCACACGCAGCCTGGCCCATCTTGAAGACCGTTGTGGACGGAGATAAGAATAGTTTCCTGCTCTCACCTTTCCTTCTTAGGAAGCCTTAAATTGACCTGCATTGGAAGTTGAGAATTAAACAGAACAACACTTACTTGTTCCCATGAAGAAGTTATATGACGTTCAGTAGGTGTCTTTAGGCATTTGGTTGTGACAGCGTGATGGCATCACAGCCACGGGGTTTTATAATAAGAGATTATTTTAATGTTTGTTTATTCACTTGTGAAAATGAATTTTTTTAAATGTTTCTTGATCTTGTCTGGTGACAAGGACTGGAAATTTAAGAAAGTATAGATTTAAATTATTTTAACCCGAAAAATAAAGCCCCAGGGAACGTGATTAAAAAGCAAGCTAAAGCCGAAACCGGTTTGGCTCAGTGGATAGAGCGTCGGTCTGCGGACTGAAAGGTCCCGGGTTCAATTCCGGTCAAGGGCATGTACCTTGGTTGCTGGCACATCCCCAGTGGGTGGCATGCAAGAGGCAGCTGATCAATGTCTCTCTCTCATCGACGTTTTTAGTTCTCTATCCCTCTCCCTTCCTCTCTGTAAAAAATCAATAAAATATATAAAATAAATAAATAAATAAAAAGCAAGCTAAAGTGTTGTAAGTTGCATTTCTCAAATAGCAAATGGAACTTAACTTTTGTTTTCTACATTGCCATACTATTTCACCATAGTCATTAGCATAGCATCCTATTTAAGTTGTAATACAGTATAAAATCTAGAAATCCCACTTTGAAGGGATCAAGGTTATTTCTCATAACTAGAAATTGTAAATTTAGCCTTAAGTATTTTGTTTTTTTAAAAAAATATATTATAATAATGGGAAATAAAACATGCCATTTCTCCTTTTTCCCTTGGTTAACAAACTAGGATAGACAAAGCCTCAAATTACTTTTAAGGCTTATAAGCATTTATATCTCTTATCTATTAAGTCAGGCTATGTGCTAAATGCAACATTGCCTATGAAATGGCTTTATATGCAAAGAGGATCCCTATATAATAAAGAGCAAATATGCTAATTAGACCAAACCGTCTGGACAACCTTCCCGATGAAGCCAGGGCTGCAAGGGCCTGCAAGGTCTGAGTCCCTTGCACGAATTTCATGCATAGGGCCTCTAGTTTTATAATAAATGCTTGCAGTGTTTTATTCCCTTCTCAGTTGGGGGAGGGAAGTGGAAAGGGCAAAGATAGAGGAAAGCAGGCAAGGCATAAATTAATTTGGATGGGATTGGGCTCAAAGTAACATTCTGCATAATTCTACAAAATATATGATAGGAAGATGTACATAGAGCCCTGGCTGGTTTGGCTCAGTGGATAGAGCATCAGCCTGTAGACTGAAGGGTCTCAGGTTCAGTTCTGGTCAAGGGCACATGCCTGGGTTGTAGGCTCAATAGGGGATGTTGCGGAGACAGCTAAGCAATGATTCTCTCATCATTGAAGTTTCTATCTCTCATTCCCTTTCCCTTCCTCTCTGAAATCAATGAAAAAAAAAATGTACATATTGAAAGAATTAAACATTAGAGAATAACCAAATGAATTATAGTACATCCATACAGCAGAAGACAATGTAGCCATTAAAAATCATGTTAAAGCATTAAAGAGCATTTAATGACAAAAATACTCATTATTTAAAAGGATAATTGCAATGAAAAAATTTAGAGCACAAAGTTAGATGAGCATAGACAAATTACTGGAAGGAAATAAACCAGAATGTTGCAATGACAATCTTGAGTGATTTTTTTTTTTCCTTAAAATTTTTCTGAATTTTCCAATTGTCAACAATGAAGACATACTAATCTGTTGAGTAGGGGAAAAAAACTATCTAAAAGTAAAGAAAAATTTATGTGTTTCTAAAAATAAAAATAAACTTGAAAAATCTACCTCTTAATTTCCTATGCAGTTAAAATTTAAACTCTTTTATGAACTGTTTATAAATAAAAATAACTAGGTCCATTAATAACAATTGATCTTTTAAAGCAGGTGATGAATAGCATGGTGAAAGTTAATGAC
>PVJN01030165.1:0-25884 GCA_004026805.1 Lasiurus borealis | reverse complement strand
TCCACTGAGCCAAACTGGTTAGGGCAAACTTGTTATTTTCTAAGATAGTTATTTTCTAAGATAGTGTTGAGGACCATTTATTGTGGACATATTTGGTTTTTCTTTCTTTTTTAGAATGCATCATAATTCTGTTTATTAATGAATTACTTAGACATGTATTCATCTCTCTTCTCTCCTCTTCCTCCATTCTCTCCCTTCTTTCCTCTCTCCTTCTCTCTCCCTTTCTCCTTCTCTCCCTCTTTTCCTCCCTCCCTCCCTCTCTCTCTCTTCTCAATCTTCCTTCCTTTCTTTTTTCTTTCTTTCTTTCTTTCTTTCTTTCTTTCTTTCTTTCTTTCTTTCTTTCTTTCTTTCTTTCTTTCTTTCTTTCTTTCTCCCTTCCTTCCTCCCTTCCTTCCTCCCTCCCTTCCTTCCTTCCTTCCTTCCTTCCTTCCTTCCTTCCTTCCTTCCTTCCTTCCTTCCTTCCTTCCTTCCTTTTCCTTCCTTTCATTCATTTCTAGACCATTTCAAGGTAATCAGTACATAGTGATGGTAGACATATGGGTGGTGATGAGTGGGGAAGATTAAAGACACAAAGATGTATTTGACATTGAGTCATACGAAAAGCTCTGAATTATTTATTTGGAAAATATTTTGTTTTGCTTTCTCTCTTATTAGTAGCTAGAGGCACAGGGCATGGTTAAATTGTGCACATGTAGGGTCCCTAGTATATGGCTTGCCATCAGGCCATGTCCGCTGCCCCACGACACCTCACACACTCCGTGGACGCTGCCTGCGCCTTGCAATGCTATCAGCTCATGCCCTCCCCCCATGCACTGCCTTCCCCGCCCCTCCCCCATGGTGGGAGCACCTCCACTCAACACCTGGGGACCTGCGCCATATTCCCCACCTCTGCCTGCCTGGGGCCCATGCCCTGGACCCTCTTCACTGCACAGCCCCCTGCCAGCCCTGCCTCACCCCGCCAGCCGCGAGTCCTGGCCACGAGAGATGCTCCATGCACCTCCTGGTGACCGGTTGTTTGGTCGTGATGCAGTGTCATGACCACAGGCCTTTTATGATGTAGATAAGTGATATTAGTAATAACTTTCAACTCAGTGTTACTGTGAATTGGAATCTGATGTTTCACATAGATAGTGTTTATATCCCTGGCTTCTGAAAAATGAGCTATTTCCAAACAAACCTCCTCAGTCTTTGGCAACTTTCCCCTGAGTCTATCCAAAGTCCATTTTTTACTGTTTGCCTCAAAACTTCTCTTTTCCAGGAATCCTTTACCAATATACTGCCTTCTACTGCAGTCTCTTCTATTTTCATTAAATTTTTTTTTACATATGTAAAAATACAGATAAGTGTAAAGTACCAAGTTTTCTCACCTCCCAGAATTGAGAGCTGTTAGCATGCTGGCATATTTGCTTTAGCCTTTATGTGTATTTCTATGTGTGCCAAAAATATTCCCCAATACATTTTAAGTACCATTGATTCCCAAAGTCATCTCATTCCTACCCCTGCCCCATCCCAGGTAATATCAACCATGAATTTGCTGTGAATCCTTTGAGTTCATTTTTCACTTTCTGCTATTTCTTCTGAATTCTTTTCTTTCCCTCCCTTCCTTCCTTCCTTCCTTCTTCCTTCCTTCCTTCCTTCCTTCCTCCTTCCTTCCTTCCTTCCTTCCTCCCTCTCTCCCTCCTTCCCTCTTCCTTCCTCCATCTTCCTCCCTCTTCCTGTCCCTGTCCCTCCCCCTCCCTCTCCTTCCCCTTCTTCCTCTCCCTTCCCCTCTCCCCTTCCTTTTCTCTCCCTTTCTCTCTCCCTTCTTCCTCCTCCCCTCCTCTCCCCCTCCCCTCCCCGTCCCCTCTCTTCCTTCCCTTCCCCCATCTCTCTATCTCTTCCTTCCTTCCTTCCTTCCTTCCTTCCTTCCTTCCTTCCTTCCTTCCTTCCTTCCTTCCTTCCTTCCTGTATGAAATTCTGGTGATGGTGCTAGGACAGTCAGTTTTCCCTGCTGGATGGGATGAGCCAGGTGGAAGCTATGTTGCCCCAGAAGCCAGCCTTTGCAGCCACTGGTCTGTGGATCCCCGTAGCCACCAGGTTTGAGCAGTATGTCTTGCCTCTTCCTCAGTATGTCTTATCTTCTCCCTGCTGTAATTCTGCATCTTGGTTCTTGGTAACAGAATCGTAGAAGAGCTCAAATAAACGCACGATGCTGTGCCTACAACATCTGGGCCCTGTTTGGGGGCTGTGACTAGAACTCCAAACTTGGCTTCTGACTTTCTACCTGACCAGGTTTTCCTCTTATTTGGCTGCTAGAAGCTCGAAAGCAAATATGCAGTCGAATGAACAGGAAAGGTCCCTGTGACATGGTCTTTGTATGTGAGGCACATTATGTCTTTATTTTCTAACCTTCACTGACCATTTGTCTCAATGTTATTCCTTTACATGTTTTTTTTTTTATCCTGTACAGTTTATGAATTTCTCTGAGATGCTCCACATTTTTTTAAAGTAAGAGAATAACAATCTACTAATCTGCTCTGGTTAGTGGGAGTTTTCATTGTTCCCGATCCAGGAAAACTCAGTGAGCTGACAGGTAACAGAAAAAGAACATTTCTTATTGGAAGGATTAATTATTTCTTGTACTGAGGTACACATTAGGTATGGTACATCTTTTCGTTTAATATTTTTTCTGTGAACTCTTTGTGAGTCCTTTTCAAATCATAGTTAAGTAGATTTTGATGCATCAAATGGAACTCTCATGAAATGTGGTTTGGAGCTGTGGCTTGAAGGTATATTTTGTCTCAATCCTTTCCTCTCCATCCCCCAACTATATACTGTCAATTTACATATTTTCCTTCTAACTTCGCTGGAAGGAAGAAACAACCAAGATTCTTACCCTCAGGAACTGAGGGGATTTGGGACTCACCTCAAGTAGGTGGCACATGTGGCCAACCTGTGGACTTGTGCAGGAATGCTGACACAGACTCCCACATTCTCTGAAAGCACCAAAGCACCAGCCTCAGAGTCAAGTTCCTTTTGGTCTTTTTGCTTCACTTTTAAAACAAAATTTTATATTTTTGTCTTTCAAAACCTTTTTGAAATGTGAATTTGCCTTCATGAGGATTTGTGTACAAGGAATTTTCATGTTTGCCAAAACGGGTTTGGCTCAACGGATAGAGCGTTGGCCTGCGGACTGAAGGATCCCAGGTTCGATTCCAGTCAAGGGCTTATATCCTGGTTGCGAGCACATCCCTAGTGGGGGATATGCAGGAGGCGGCTGATTGATGTCTCTCTTTCATCAATGTTTCTCTCTATCCCTCTCCCTTCCTCTCTGTAAAAAAAAAATCAATAAAATATATTTAAAAATTTTTTTTCATGTTTGACGTCTGGCTGGAAACCAGAGTTTGAGATGCTATGAAAACATGTAAGTAGGAAACTGGAGGTGCGCTTGGCAGGCGAGGAAGCGGCTTGTACTTCTGCCTCGGAGGAGCCCCTAGCATGCAGAGTAGTCCTTTCTTATTTCCGCCAGAATTTTAAGGCCTTTTCTTCCTTCTTTTCTTCTTCCCCAAATATAAGGGTCGACGGGTTTTGTTATATAGAAAAAAAGAATTATTATCAGAATTGACTAAAGAGAAGACAGTCATTTATGCCACAAAGGAAATGTCCCCTAAAGGAAACTCTCACTAACTTTTCCCTTCCTGGAGTCTCTATCTTAGAATTTTTCCCGTCAGAGATTCTTCATTTCATTGTCCCCGAGAAACATCACATTACACATCTCTCAGCGGTGGTTTCCCCAAGACGGTGAAGTTTCCTGAAGCGAGGTTTTGTAGTGGGGCACCAGCTGACACACATTCGTCTGTGGACTTGTCCGGCTGCGGACAGGTTTGGGACAAACCTGCTGCCAGATTTTGTAAGATAACAACCAAGAGCAACTTGGCTTTGATAGATCCTTTTTTAATTTTTATTTACTTTTAATTTTAGCAAAATCCCATTCTACTTTGAGAAAGGTCAGCCTCAGTACAAGGGGATAGTCTTTTCTCTCTGGTCTTTCAGAAACTTGTCACTTGAAATAGAAGACACATGGCGAATTGCCTTATGGAAATCATTGCAAATCTCATCTCAAGCTTCCTAATTCTCTGGGCCCATGTTTTGTGGATTTATGTGGTGGTTGGTTTTTTGTGTGTTTTTTTTTTCTTCTCCCCAGGATGAATGATGCAAAATCTTATTACTTTGAAAAGTTATTGACTATTCTGAAATTTTAAATTAATGAAAAAAAATTTTTGTCTCTGTATAACTGTGCTTCCTTTCTAGGCTTCTGAAAAACCTATGTCTTCCTGGTTCCACCTGCTTCCTGTCCTCTACCCCGCTTCCCCTTTTCTATCAAACAGGGTCTTTCCTGGAAGGGTAGAATTTCCTATGTATAAGCCTCGGAGTTATTGGTCATATTGGGCCAGATTTGCCAAGCGAAGGCCTTTAAACCATTAAACAACAACAACAACAAACTACAGGTGTGACTTTACTTTTGAAGGTCCAAGCAGGAGGAGAGGGGGCGCTGGCCAGATCAAAGCTGATCTTCGGGAAAGGGGTGGCGATGTCTGGGGCTTGGTGGGAGGCATTTATTCCAGGGAGGTGGCGAGGTCATTTTTAAATCACAGCCTAATGTGGTATCCCAACTCAGCACTAAGTCGAGCTTGAAAAAAAATACTCCATTACCAGCCCATGAAATTTGTGAAGCCTACTTTCCCACACTTCACAAGTAATTAAAATCTCCATTGCTGCCAATTAAAGCACTGAGGAGGCCGACTTAGGAGGGGGTGTGGGGGAGGGACGGGGGATCGCACACTGGGAGGCAGGAGACTTGAACTGTCCCCCAGCCATGAATAATAGTTTCATGTCATCTAAACTCTGCTTTAGTTGTCTCATTTTGGCAGACAAACGCAAAAGCCTGGGCCAGGTGACCTTTATTAAAAGCTCTTATTTCAAAAGCAGTCATGCTCATTGTAACAAAACAAAATAAAGCAAGAAAGTGGGAATGCAGAAAAGGATGAAAAAGAATACAGAGGTAACCCACATAACCATAATACCACCTGCCCTAATGAATTAATGCTAACCGAATGAACCATTTCTTTTGTTCCTTTTCCTGCATAACTGAAACCATTGATACAATACAGTTTTGTTTTGTGTATATATACATTACTTTATGAAAAGTATTATGTGTTCTCCACAAGAGAAGGCTGTAGCCAGTGGGAAAGCAGAGCACGTTTTTGGGTAGGAAGACTTCATGGCATACAGATGTTAGCCCATTAGAGATGGGCCGTTTCCGTCAAAATGACAAGTAGATACACTTTCGCATCCAACATTCTACTTTTACTAACGATCTCTAGAGACAGTCCCTAAAAATATTACTCACTGCAGTATTTTTTTTTGTAATAGCAAAAAATTGGGAGCAACACAAATGCCAATCAATATTAGCCTTGTTAAATAACGTAGGGTACAGTTACACTATAGAATACTATACAGCTATAAAAAATGAGTAAGTGCTTCCTGTGTTTATTTATTTATTTAGTATATTTTATTGATTTTTTTACAGAGAGGAAGGGAGAGGGATAGAGAGTTAGAAACATCGATGAGAGAGAAATATCAATCAGCTGCCTCCTGCATGCCCCCCACTGAAGATGTGCCTGCAACCAAGGCACATTCCCCGGGCCGGAATTAAACCCAGAACCCCTCAGTCCGCAGGCTGACGCTCCAACCACTGAGCCAAACTGGTCTCAGCCTCACACAGTTTTAAATCACCAAAAAGTGGTCTTTAGTGATTTTTTAAAAAAATCCAATTCTCTTTATTTGTGGAACCTACTTTGTATGATTATTTAGCACATGTTGGCACATGACAGTTTTTGGTAAATATTCTTTTTGTAACAAAAGTATTTGTTGATGTATAACAAAAATTTCTTTAGACAAATTCCTGAAAATATTTTTTGACCAAAGAGTATAAACAATTTAGGACTCTTGATAAGTGTTGGTAAATTGCTTTTCACAAATTTGTATCAATTTACCTTCCTATCAACAACAAAACACCAAAAAACGAATATGATATTTAATTTGAAAGAGGATAATATTTAAATATTAAATTTTAATTTATTTTTAATACTAGGTTCATGGAATATTTTTATTTTTAACCCTATATTTAACCGTTAATTATATATCCTTTTGTTTTAATTTGCCTGTTTATTATTTTTTTAATGGAAGGCTGTTCTCTGGCTGTCTTCACGTGGCCAAAAATTCTGACTTTGCCTATTCTTGACTTCTGTTTCATATTCTAACATGGTCTTCCTATTTATCTGATCAATTTATATGAACTGCATACAATATTAATACTTTAACTCTGCATCATTTAAGCATTTTCAACTTTCTAATGTAATGATTTTTTAAATGAACTCAGATTACCCTTTAAATAAAAAATATGAAGATCTTAAAACAAAAGAGTACGTATAGCATATTTGTACAGTTGAAAGATTAGTAATAAATTGAACACTTCTGTCCTCTCCATTTAGCTTAAGAAGTAGACTATTTCCATTATTTTTTTATGGCACCTCTCTAATCTCAAACCCTGGGTTACCAAAGTTTGAATTTTATTTCTCACTTTTTAAAATAATTCTACCAGGTACATATTTGTCTCTAAATAATATATTGCTTGACTTTTACCTGTTTTCAACTTTTGTATAAATTCATATATACTGTATGTATGCTTCTATAACTTATTACAATGCCATTTTTATTATCTATCTTATCTCCACATGTAAATCTATTTCTGGATTACCTAGTCTGTTCTGTTGTCTCTGAGTTAATACTGCAAAATCTTTAATATCATAGCTTTATAATAATTCTTAATGTTCAGTGGGACGAATCTACATCTGTTTTTTTCTGGGGTATCTTGAGTATACTTGACACTTTGCTCTTCCATCTAAATCAGTGGTTCCCAACCCCACAGGGGGGCAATTTGATTTTTAAGGGGGACAATTAGAGAATGAGTTATTAACAGTGTTTTTTTTTTCATTTCTTATGGTTCTAGGGGCCTCACATACAGTATATAAATATATCTTATGACATATTTATGTATTCAGTTCTCTATTATATGTTTTGAAACTTTATTTGCTATTTTTTCATATCACTTCATATTTTTATTTTTTAAAACAATTTCTTAGTGATTTCTTCCTCGGTATCTCAACTGTCCGTTTGTTCTTTTATTTTTGTCTTTCATGGATGCCATGTTCTTTGGAAGCTTGTTTAGACCAAGTTAATGGTCTTTTAGGCTTCCTTCACATGAATAGGAGTTCACTTTTTGAAAAATAAGAATTATATGTCACAGAAGGGCGGAGGATCAGGATTTTAGAGTTGCTTAGGTGGGGCACGGCCAAAATTAGGTTGGGAACCACTGAAAGAAACTTGTAAAATTCAATGAAAAACAACAAAAACAACACACTGGTAGGATTATGATTTATAATTGCATTGAATTTACAAATCACCTTGAGGGAATAGACATGTTTAGGATGTACTATTTATGAAAAAGATACATCTTTCCATTTAGGTTTGTGGTAGACTGATTTTGCTGTTTGCTGTTTCTGATGACTCTCACTTATGGTGGTTTGACTTCTTGTGTGTTTTATGATTTTTGGTTGTGAGGTCAGGTTCCTTGGAACTTTGTGGGGATTCTTTGAAGCCTCGTGTGAAGTGTGCCCCGCCAAAGAGAAAATAGGTTTGTACCTGCTTAGTGCTTGGGAGCATTGACAGTCTTGGACCAATTAAGCTATGTTTTCAGATTGGGGGGTTTCAGACCATATAGGCAGGGTGAGTGGTCAGGATTTATGTATTTGTGGGAAGGACATTTCTATGCCAAGGCAAATAAGGATCTGCCCACTGCCCTTTGCCTTATATCATTCATTCATTTAGTGCGTCATCTTTAGAACATTCTAGTGAGGGTCTCTATTCTGATCTCTCAATTTGTGAAAGACTTTTCTGCTGCTGCTTTCCTGCTTAAGAAGTTTATTAAAGCCCATGTACTAAATCATCAGGGTTTAGCAGATGCCCCAGGGCAAACACTCACCACTTACTTTTCTGGTTGTTTCTGCCCGGGGACAGATTTCCTTTACATTCTTGCCAGCTCAACCATGCATTTAAGAAACAAGTTTTAAAAAAATGCACATTACAAAAATTGTTATCCAACTTTTTTTAGGTGTTTTTACTGGAGATTTATTCTGGACAATTAGACTACCATCTTGCTAATAATTAAAGTCCTTGATCACCTTTTGACATTTTTTTTTCTAAAGTTTCAATATTTGCCCAGCCAATCTGGCTCTGTGCTTGAGCGTTGACCTATGAATCAGGAGGTCACAGTTATATTCTGGGTCAGGGCACTTGACCAGGTTGCAGGCTCAATTCCCAGTGTGGGTTGTCTAGGAGTCAGCCAATCAATGGTTCTCTCTCATCATTGATATCTCTCTTTCCCTCTCCCTTCCTCTCTGAAATAATATGTATATGTTATCTCAATATTTGATGATGCTTTGGCTTTTCAGATTATAAAATATTTTACATACACAAAGCATATGAAATATTACAATGGATCTCTATCCAATGTAATAAAGAAAACATTACAAATGCATTGTTTGTGATGACGGTAACAATGTGAATATCCAATAGGTATTCAGTTTCCTTCTTTTAGAATAACGTGGCTCTGAAGTCAGAAAAACCCGGGCTCCAATCTGGCCTCACACCGGGGAGAAGACACATTTTGGGGAGTCTGTCCGGACAAAAGCCTCCTCTGAGAACTGCCCCTCGTCCTGTGCCCTACAGTCCTGTTTGCATTGAGTGACTGCCCGACTGCACACAATTGCCTGGAGCGGAGAGGAACAAAATCAGCCAAGTTCTCTCTCCTAATATTTACAACTGTGGCCACTTCACAAGTCAGCTTGCAAGCTGGGGGTGGGGACAACTCCACTTGGCCGTCACATAGGCCTGGAGCAGAGCGTAGGCCCGAGCCTAGGAGGAAGCTGTGCAGAGAACTAGGTGAGAGAGAGCCTTGGGGGAGGGAGGACGGAAAGGGAGAGATGAAGTACTGTACTCTCACACGTGTCCTGGGCATTCTCGTGGCTCCCACCAGGCTTCCGTGTCCTGGGTCAAGGCCCTCTTGATGCCTGATATTACTTCCTGACCCTTGGGTTCCTGGTAACATGTTAAATTTCCTTTTGGTCTACTAGGGGAGCTTCCTTTAGTTCAAATGGCTTTTTTCATTGCCTGCAATGTAAAAATAAAAATAAAAAAGTGATTCTCACAATCATTTATGAGCTGTGTCATTTTAGGCAAGTTATTTAACCTACTAGCCTCATTTTCCTCAGTGGTGAAGTGGGATGTTAAGAGTTGCCTTTGGCCGAAACCGGTTTGGCTCAGTGGACAGAGCGTCCGCCTGAGGACTGAAAGGTCCTGGGTTCGATTCCGGTCAAGGGCATGTACCTGGGTTGCAGGCACATCCCCAGTCGGGGGTGTGCAGGAGGCAGCTGATTGATGTCTCTCATCGATGTTTCTAACTCTCTATCCCTCTCCCTTCCTCTCTGTAAAAAATCAATAAAATATTTAGAGAAAAAAAAAAGAGTTTCCTTTGCCAGGACGGCTGAAAAGATTATGTATATGAGATCATGTCTGCAAAATGTTTCACAAAATGCGCGGCGTTTGGTATGTTCTCGGCTCATTAGGTGCTATTTGTATTATTGATTTCCTTTCCAGTCAGACGGCCACTCTGCTGAGTATAGGACACCTCGTGACGCCAACAAGAATTAGACAATGCCTCTCTCACGTGACTTGCCACCTAGATTCAGACACTCTCCTGACTTCAGCATCCTCTAAAGCAGTGATTCACACCCCTAAGTGCTTTCCTGGAAATCTTAGGTCACAGGAGAGACTGGAGTGGGGGCTGGGCACAGTGGAGGGCGATGTTGGCGGAAGGCAGTGCCTCTCCAGAGAGACCACGGGGCCTGCAGCAGAGCTGATGATGCTGGCTGGCCCCTGACCCTTTGTTGGAGCTGGGAGTCTGGGAAGGTTATGCGGGAAGGAAGTTGCTAACAGGACTGGCTGAAGGCTGCCAGAGGCCCAGGGGCATGTACCTGCTTCTAATAGAGCTCACTTTCCGTTTGAGGACTCTGGCTGTAAACTAGTCATTGTCCACTGCAGTTCATCGGGTAGTGATCATGGGAAAAATAGATTGTGCTGCTGCTGACACCTGTTTCCCTAACAGAGCTTCTATCTAGCCAACCGGCAGTTAGTGTGCCCACGTGGGACCGTTATCACCAGCATCAAAGGATGTAAAATGGGTCTTGAGAAAAAGAATTCTATAAGCACATCATCCCCACCCCCAGCCCCCAGCTTTATTGACATAGAATTGATATTTAACACTGTGTATGTTTAGGATGTGCAAGGTGATGATTTGAAACATGTATATATTGGATTGAAAAATGATTATCACAAAAATGATTATCAACACCTCCATTATCACCTCACATGATTACCTTTTCTAAAAAAATTGTGGTGAGATCATGGATGATCTATTCTCTTAGCGATGTCAAAGGATTGTATTTGTTAAGTGTAGTCACCACGCTGTACATTAGGTCCCCAGAACTTGTTCATCTTATAACTAGAAGTTTGTACCCTTTGACCAATATCTCCCCATTTCCCCTCTTTTCCCAGCCCCTGGCATTTACCATTCTACTCTCTGAGTTAAGCTTTTTTAGATGACATAATTTCTTTAGACAAATACTGTATAAGTGAAGCCATACAGTATTTGCCTTTCTCTGTCAGATTTATTTCACTTAGCATAATGCCTTAAAGATCCATCCAGCCCTAACCGGTTTGGCTCAGTCTGCAGACTGAAGGGTCCCAGGTTCGATTTTGGTCAAGGGCATGTACCTGGGTTGTGGTCACATCCCCAGTAGGAGGTGTGCAGGAGGCAGCTGATTGATGTTTCTAACTCTCTATCCCTCTCTCTTCCTCTCTGTAAAAAATCAATAAAATATATGTTTAAAAAAAAAGATCCATCCATATTATCACAAATGGTAGGACTTACTTTTTATGGCTGAATAATATTGTACTGTGTACATGTTCTTTATCCATTTATCCATCCATAGATACTTTGGTTGTTTCCATTTTGAGGCTGTTGTCACAAACATAGGAATGCATATATCTTTTAAAATTAATGTCTTTGAGTTCTTTGGATAAATACCCAGAAGTGAAACAGCTGGGTCTTATGGTAGTTCTATTTTTTTTTTTGTAGTTGTTGCACCAATTTGCAATCCTACTATCAGTGTGTACAAGAGTTTCTTCTGCAACACAAGTGGGAGGTGGAATAGGGAAGCAAGGAGAAAAGAGGAAGTCAGGAGATTCATTCATTCACTTAACTATTTATTTAGCCCTACTACATGTCAGATGCTGTTCTTGGAACTGTCGATAGAAACAAATCAAAGGTCCCTGGGTTTGGAGCTCGCGTTCTTGAAGGATAGGAGTTGAATAAGTTTTCATCACAGCATATGTACTCGATATGACTGAATATGGGAGTTGTCGGTGCACAAGGACAAGCTCTCATTTCAGTCTATAGTATGCTTCCTGCGCCACATTTGAAACTTGTCCTAGATGTTACTTATGTTCACCTATGAGGATTCTGATAGTGATTGTGGAAGAGCTGTTCTTGACGCTGTTGGCGAGCCACCATTCACCACATGTGTAAGGTGTGCAGGGACCTAAAACTCAAGTTAGAAGGGGAGAAGTAAGGCTGGAAAATGTGATATAATTTATTGCTTTAGCCTCAAGTATCCGTGGCACTGTGGATTTTCCCTAAACTTTGTTAAGATAATTAAATGATATCATCCGTAGAAAGGCTAAACTACAACTACTACTATGTTGTAGTCTGGAAGAAAGATTCCATGATCTCCAGGAACATTTTTCAGGTCTTCCTTCAGATATGTTGCTACTCAAGAATCATTTATGATCTTGTAAGATGTTAGCTAACAAGCACGTTTCAGAAAAGTACGATAGGAAGACTGCTAGTTATGTATTCAGTGAACATTCCCTCTTCTTTTTTGTTGATTTTGTTAAGGCAGCAATGGCTCATGCCAGCATAGACATGAATTTCCCAGGTGCCAGTGGTGCATGTACATGGCTCTGGCCATTAAGATGAGATCACAGAAACAGTTTAGCTGGTGCCATCCTTGAGTCCTTCCTTCCTTTGCCTGCCTTGAACAGGATGTGATGACTAAATGTGCAACAGCCATCTTGGGCCATCAGGGTTACAGTGAGAAAACCACAGAAGTACCATCTCTGACTTAATTGAGATGTCAAACCAATGCCTGCAGCTGCTACTTCCATCTTCTTATTGTGTGAGAAAAGTAAGCCACTATAATCATGCATCATTTTTGGTCGATGACAAATCACATATATGGCAGCAGTCCCAAACCATTATACTGGAGCTGAAAAATTCCTATTGCCTGGTGATGTTGTAGCCATTGTAAGGTCAGAGCACAATGCATGCTCATATGTTTGTGGTGATGCTGGTGCAAACAAACTTACTGCGCTACCAGTTATATAAAAGTCTACCACATACATGATGGCTGGCGATGCCATCAAGGTTTGTGTAAGCACACTATGATGCTCACACAATGACAAAATTGCCTACCAATGCATTTCTCAGGATGTATCATGTGATTAAGAGGCACATGCCTGTATTTGTTTAAGCCACTGTGGTCTAGTTTTCTGTAACTTGCAACTGAATATAGTCCTAGCTGATATGAAACACTGAGGGCTCTGTTGATCAAACATCCTTGCAAGCACTCGACGTATGTAAGAAGTTGGTATATTATGTAAGAAGCTGGTATATTATGAAAGCTATACACTGAACTATGGAAGCCTCAGGCACCTCCCTGTCCTGCTCATAGAGGGCCTTCCTGTCTTGCTCATAGTTCAGTGTGTAGCTCATGAGTCAATCTTAAAAACTAGTGGCCAACCAATGAATTCAGACATTTGAGGAAAACCTGCACACGAAAGGCATATCCCAAAACAAACTGAGAAAAAATTAAATTCAGGTGTTGGAAACCGGAAGTTCTTGACCCTGGAATGTCTAGCCATTGTAATGTCATAGCACAATGCATACTCATATGTTTCTGCAGAGCCCTCAGTGTTTCATATCAGCTAGGATTACATGTCCTGCTTACGCAGCCATGTGCCTTTTAATCATGTGATATATCCTGAGAAATGCATTGGTAGGCAATTTTGTCATTGTGTGAGCATCCTAGTGTGCTTACACAAATCTTGATGGCATCGCCAGCCATCATGTATGTGCTAGATTTTTACATAACCAGTAGTGCAGTGAGTTTGTTTACATCAGCATCACCACTAACATATGAGTATGCATTACGCTATGACATTACATTGTGCTATGTCAAGAACTTCTGGTTTCCAACACCTGAATTTCATTTTTTCTCAGTTTTGAGATATGCCTTTCATGTGCAGTTTTCCCTCAAATGTCTGAATTCATCGGTCGGCCATTCATTTTTAAAACTGACTCATGAAAAAGTCCTTTGAAAGCTCTGGGTGTATGGACCCAGAGAATGTTGCCAGGAGGGCTTTGCTGTAGGATGACTGGGTAGTGAACCAGCCTTGTGACTACTGAGGGACCCTCTGATGTCAGTGTGTGGAGGTCTTTCCTCTGGGACTGTCCAGTTTCTCCAGAGGAGAAATCTGTGATTGGGTGGAGGAATATGCTGGTTGCTTTCTATGAGCAGGACAGGGAGGTGCCTGAGGCTTCCATAGTTCAGTTTATAGCTTACATAATATCCCAGCTTCTTGCATAATATAACAGCTTTCAACACTATGACTAGTCCCTGCCTGCATGTGGCTTAGACGTCAACTCTAGAGTCTCTTGGGTTAATTTCTCCAGAGTATGATCCTCTTTTCTCGTGTGTGGTGCTGAGTAGAGAGGAGAATATTTGTTTGGCTACTTAAGAGTTGGGAAGGGGACCTGGGACTAGAGATCCAACCATTTCCCACACATATGATCTACCAATCCCACTAATTTTAGAGTCACACCTTCACTTCCACCTTTTGTGAACCTTACTGCCTCCAAACACTGAGGCTCTCAGTTTCTAGTTCATTAGTCATTGAAATTCCCCTCTGCTCAGTTTCCTAATTCTTCTGTTCTATTATGTTAGTGGTGGCTTCTTCATTCACTTTCCATCTTCCATCAGCTTGACGAATGTTGTTTGTTTCTGTTTCTCTCCATTTTGTTGTTGGAGGAGAGCCCCAAAAGTCTCATTCAGGATCAATTCCAAAGAACTGACACGTAGCCTATTCAAATTCATAAGTGTTTTTTTTTTTTTAAATATTTCATTGATTTTTTTTACAGAGAGGAAGGGAGAGAGATAGAGAGTTACAAACACTGATGAGAGAGAAACATCGATCAGCTGCCTCCTGCACACTCCCCACTGGGGATGTGCTCGCAACCAAGGTGCATGCCTTTGACTGGAATCGAACCTGGGACTCTTGAGTCTGCAGGCCGGCGCTCTATCCACTGAGCCAAACCAGTTTTGGCCAAATTCATAAGAGTTTTAATAGGAGAAACTTTTTAAAAAAATTTATTGATCGATTTTGAGAGAGAGAGGGACATTGATTTGTTGTTCCACTTATTTATGCATTCATTGGTTAATTCTTGTAATGTGGTGTATCAGCATGGTGCTCTAACCAACTGAGCTACCTGGCCAGGACCTAATAGGAGAAACTTACATACAGGGACAAAGCAGCTGCTCGCAGTAGTGGCCGGCAGGAGGTGGGGGTGGGGGTGGGGGGAGTCCACACCCCTCCCAGGACTGGGGCTCTTTTTCATAGGGGGGTTAATAGTAAAACTGTATGGTGGGTAGTCACATAAACAACCAGAAAGAACAGTGCATTCCTAAGTTAACAGATACCATCAGGCAGTTATCACACTCCATACATTCATTGACCTGCTTCCTGGGGCCTGACATTTATCTTTGGGTGGCATTCCGGTTTTCTAAGTCAGTCAAGCCTCAGGCTATGGAGACTTAAGAGTCCAACATTTCCCAGACACCTTTGTTGCTGGAGTCATATTGCATCTCAGTGAGTTCTCCTAGAGGGGCTAACACCTATTCATAGTATTTCTTTACTGTCATTTTTACTGGTGTTTTGGAGCGAGCACTGCTGTGTGGTCACTCTAGCATATTTCCCTTCCTTTCTCTAGTTAACCTGACTTTGAACCCCAAGACTTATGGTAGTGAGCATCCCAATGATTGTTTATAGGAATGAAAACCCCTGAAAACGGTTTAATAGTTCAGAAGATTGTGGTAGGAAATTGAATCTTTTTTTTTGTAGTGAACAAAACCCTGACCAAACAGGTGAAAACAAAAGGAGAATTTGTTGTCTTATCAAATTTGATAGGTTTAGGGGATTGGACAATTTTGGTCTAGAAGAGAAATTCAGAGAGATAATCTGTTATGTAGGAAGAAGAAAAACTACCTACATTAGTCAGTAGAAGTAAAATAAGTAAAATTAGCAAATTCAGAGTAAAGCAAACATGTGAGCCCTAGCTGGCTTGGTTCAGTGGATAGAGTGTCAGGCTGCAGACTGACAGGTCTCAGGTTCGATTCTAGGTCGAGGGCACATGCCTGGGTTGCGGGCTTGATCCTCAGTGTGGGGTGTGCAGAAGGCAGCCAATCAGTAACCCTCTCTCATCGTTGATGTTTCTATCTCTCTCTCCTTCTCCCTTTCTCTTCGAATCAATAAAAACATATTAAAAAAACAAAAATAGCATGTGAGTTTTGGAAGGAGAAACAAAACAAGGAGAGACATAGCCAGGAACTGCAGGATGCCTGTTTTCATGAATGCCAAAGCCAGGGGAAGCCAGAACACAGCAGGAAGTGAACCTGGTGTGGGTCAAGCTTCACTCAAGTTGTGATGTGCTCTTTCCCCACGGTGGTTCTGGCAGTGGAACACCCTCCCTGTGATAATGACCAAGACCACTGAGAATGCAGGATATAATAATTAGGGGCAAAGCCACAGGCAGTCTAGCTAACTGAGCCGTGGGGGGCTCTCTGGAGGAGAGTTTTGGACGTGATTTGTAGAGAAGCTTTAGAAATGATTTGGCCACAGATTAGAATAACGTCGTGAGGAAAACCGTTTTGGTTTGTAACCAGGATGATCTAAAAACCTGTGGGCTTGAGAGACCTAGGTACTTCCACCCTGCTGTCTTTCTCTCCCTGATTGGTTAATGTTAGTGAAGATCATGAATCCCAGGCTCCTAAATGCTCAGTGTCTCACTAGTTGTTTCATTGATATCACTGTCTGAAAGGAAACTTTAGGAACCTGGGTCTTGGAAATGGTGGTTTTTTGTTTTTACTCTTGCTGAGCTGGGTAAATTAGAGTGGGATCAGAGCAACTAGGTAGATTATAGTGGGATCAGAGTGGATGATAGGAGAAGAGAGGAGAGTTAACGTAGGGCCAGCTTCAGGCATAGCTCGATCCAGGGACTCAGATGATGTCACCAGCACTGTTTTTCTGACTTTCACAACTTCCTTCCAGGCTTCTTCAGTTCCAGACACCTATGCTCCCAGGTTAGCAAATCCAGCAAAAAGAACAGTCTTTCCCAATAGCTCTGACAAAACACACCTGGAGGTGATTCTGCTATGCGCTGCTATGTCACATACACACCTCGGAAACAAGCAATGTCACTAAGGAAACGCGAACTCTGGATGGCCTGGCCTGGTCACTTGCACAATCTTGTGATGATGGCTGTGTGACCCTGAGTGAGAGGTGAACCCCAACTAAGGCACATAGATTTGGTTTCTCACAGAAAAGAGGGGTTCTAGTATAAGAGGGAGGAACCGGACTGTTAAAAACGAGAGATGTCCATTACAGGTTCATTTACCCTGGACGGATTAGACTCTTGTCCTTGTGTGCTAGCCAGCCTGTTCTGTAAAACATTATAAACTTTTAGAATAAACATGGGCCCAGCTGGCATGGCTCTGTGGTTGAGGTCATAGTTCATTGATGTTTCTCTCTCTCTCTCTCCCTTCCTGAAAAAAAAAAAAAGAATCAGTATGGGACTGATTTGTTCTCTATAATTTTAAGTAAACTTTCATTTGGTGTCATGATCATAGTACCTGTAGAAATGATGCTATTACTGCCTCACTAGAGGCTTTATAAATCCCAGCTTAAAACTCGGATAGCTGTGCGCATGAAAATATGGCAGTGGCTAACAGGAGAGGAATCATTTGAGTAGAGGATGTGCCCCAATTGGCTTATCCGACCTAGCCTGCGTCTCAATGTCTTTCATTATCAGAAGTTTTTAATCCAACGTATTGGAATATTTTCCCCACTGGAAAAGAATTTAATGGCTACTGTGCCTGTAAATTATACCTTCAAAATAGCTACTGATAAGAACATAGGGTTAGCTTTACATTATATTTACAGTCAACTTTTCTGAACTGTTTATTTTATAAAGTGAGGAATACATATGGGTTATAAAACTGGGAACTAGTAGGGCATTTTTGTAAATTAGGTATAGTCTGAATGTTCTTGTACCTCGCCCTGTCCATGGAAATAAAAAAGGCAGATTAACAACACATGGCTACCTAAACGACCTCAGTCACTTCCTCTTACGTCTTCACCAGTTCATTTGCAAGTTGTGAGTAGGGTTCATGCTCAACTCCATGGTGGCCCAGACTCCTGGTAGAGGACCCTGTTCAAAATTTGTTTGAAGGAGGTCCCGACCCGGGCGCTGGGACCCACCACGTAAATTCTACTTTTCTACTGCTCCATCCTACACAGCACTTGGATACTTGCTTTGCTCCATCCATTCAGAAGGAAATGAAGACAATGCCCCCAGCCCTCTCTGTCTTTTTTGACCTGGGTCTCAAAACAGTGCTGCATGTACCCAGTCTGGTTAAGTGTCCTAAAAAAATTTCTTTAACCTCTAACACTATTTTTGTTGTTGTTGTTGTTGTTCACAAAGACCTAAGGAGTCCACAGAACCAAGTGGGTTGGGTGGAGTTTGCAAATTCTTCAAGCGTCCAGGCATAACCAAATCAAGCATCAAACACCCCTGTGTTTGTTTACGGCTTCAAATATACGTCCCAGATCAGGAGAGGCTGTGTGTCAGCCATGCACCCGCCCTTCTCTGCCAAGTTTTAGGGTCACCAGATCATCCGCTTCTCAGACAGATGGCTTTTCAGAATAATGTCATCAAGACTTTGAAAAACAGTTTTTAATCATCTGTTCTATTGGAGCAAGGAACAGAATGACTCTATGAATGTTGACAGTGGTTTTATTCTTTCCCAATCCTACAGCGTTCAAGTAGCCTACACTTTCTTTGTTCTACATTTTATACATTTTATACTTGCCGAATTACTCAGCACATATTCATAACTGAGGCTCTATTTCTTGCACAAACATTGATTACAGGTGAGAATGAAACGCAGTATTCTGCAAATGTTGCATACTATAATACTTAGTACACATTTTAAAAATAAAATTGGACATTGTCAAAATATTTTCAGTTACTTTCCCATTGAAGCCAAACATACATTAAGTTTTGATCCAAATCCAGTGATGGAATCAGTGACAAATTCAGATTTTTTTTTTATTTGCACAAAGTTTCCTTTGAAATGGATGGCAATTCTGAATGTGGGCTAGCTCTAAGAAGCATTCTGCAGAATAAGAATCACATCCTCTATTTAATGAATCATTCTGTCCTTCTTCCCTTTTTGAGTTGCATATCAATTTGACTTTTGGAGTTTTTAAAAAAAAATGATTTTTGCAACCATATAAATAAAGTTTCTTTTGATGTTATGATTATAGTGGTGAGATTAAATTTATCTCTATTAATGAAATGTATAGTAATCTGAAGATTAAAATTCCTTAGAAGAGTTTGTAAGTCATAATAATACTCAGTTTTATTTTAATACTTTTAATATTTTTATTAGAAAAATATTAAAGAAAATGTTTAAAAGTTTTAATGACTTTATCATCATATTAAAAGTGCCTTTACAATTTTTTTAAAATTCCCTCCCAGCTTTGTCTACATGTGTGTGTACACACACACGCGCTCGTGTGCGCATAGACAAAGCTGGGAGGGAATTTGAAAAAAATTGTCCCTGCAATGTCCCTGACTCTCTTGCAGCTAATATGGACGTGCTTAGGTTTCAATAACCAGATGCTTCCAGGTAAGATATGGAGAGCTATTTCTCTGATAGGCAGGGTTGTGGAGGCATTTTTTTTTCTTCAGTAGGGACCCCACTGTTCATTCATTGGCTCTGTGAACATCATGGGATAGTGCACCCATTTTTCTGGTTCAGACAATAGTAGGTATAGTACATTCTGGATCTGGCTGTGGAAGTGGCAGCTCTTGATCCTGGTGGCTTCCAGACAGTGGTTATGATGATGTAGTTCTGAACTACAGCTGACTTCTTGGGGTGAGGTGGGCCATTTCCAAGATATTTTTTTTTTATTCTGCTCAGATTAAAAAAAGACAGAAAGGATGGAGAGATCAAACTTAGCAACAGTTATTAAGAGTTACTGATGGCTCCCAATTATTTCACCTTCTAAACACCTTTCTAAGTGCGAGCAACTATTTGTTTAATTTTGTTTGATCTATATTGCTACATACTAGATGAATTTACTTTGATAAATTCTATTGAGTCTCAACTGGGGACAGGATACCATGCTGTCACTTTTTAAAGCAAAAATTATTCTTAAAGATTTCTAAAGCACTATCAATTCACATGAGTCAGAGAGAAAAGTAAATTAAGTATTGTTTCTAAGACTAAGGATAAATGGCTGTAATTGATGACAAGAATCTGAATTTTACCTGTCAGTATGTAGTAGATGAGCTAGTTTTTCTAAGGTCATTCTGTTTAATTTTGTAGGTTTATCACAAATCACTATTTCTTTTTTTAAAAAGTCTAAACACAGTAGGATCTCTAGCCCCAAACCAGGTGTGCATGACCAAAGCACTTGAAATCGAATACTGCTGTGGTTACACTTGACTGCACTGTGAGTTAATAGTGTTTGAGGCACTTCCTCTGGGGTGCATCTTGTTTGAACTGTGGCTTCTTTTCACCATAACTAACCAAATGTGAATGGAATTAAAGGGGCTAATTTGGGTATCAGGACCACAGTGCCAATTTCTTGGTGATCTCTGTCAAAGAAGGAAAATGACATCATCACAAATAATGTACTCAAATTTGACAAAGTTTCATAGCAACTAACTGAATTGTCTCTGAGTGGACTTGGCTCTAAGCTGGATTTATGTTAAACACGTCTTAATTAAAACACACCTCTATGGTTCCTTTGAAAACATGACTCCATGATAAGGTGTGCTTGAAGGTTTTGTTTGATTTTTTTTTTTTCAGGAGCTGAGGCAGGAAACAAACATTTTGTATTTTTAATGAAATGGCAGCCATATTGGAAATTGAGTTTCGGTATGAAAAGCTCATAGTTTGCATCACCAGTTGCGCAAGTGATGTATCCAGCAGAAAATGGTGACACTTTCCTCATAATTTCTCAGACTTTTTAAACAGACATTACATTTTAAAAATGAACACTAAAACAGTGCATTATACTTGTAATTTCCTATGGAAGATAATTGAATTTCCTTAAACCACTAAAAATGGTGACAATGATAGTTTATTTACTCCTTCCCATAATTAAAGTTGTATATGCCTTGGTAAAAATTAGTAAATGAATTAGTCTCATGACAAGTGATTATAAACTAGATCTATATGTTCATGATAATAGACGTAATAATTAAATCATCCATCCTCTTGATGAAGAGTATTAGCGCTGGAATTTGATTGCTTGGGTTCCAATTTCGGCTCTCTACCGTGTCTTCTAGAGCATGTCTCTTACTCTCTCCTACATTGTTTCTTTTATATTGTTTTTATTTTTTATTTTATTGATATTTTACAGAGAGGAAGGGAGAGAGACAGAAAGTCAGAAACATCGATGAGAGACATCGATCGGCCGCCTCCTGCATGCTCCATTGTGGAGATGTGCCCGCAAGCAAGGTACATGCCCCCAAATGGAATAGAAACCGGGACCCCTCAGTCCACTGAGCCAAACCGGTCTCGGCCTACATTGTTTCTTTACTTGTAAAATGGACTAGTAACATCTTTGTTATGGGGCTTCTGTCAGAATTTATTGACATGATTCTTGTGGCAGTTCGCACAGTGCCTGACACAATGCAAAGGGCTGTTATTATTATTGCTGCTGCGTGTATATTACATGTGCCTGTAGCCTATCTTTGGGCCACAACTTAGTTGCAAGCTTTCCTCAACTTGATTGCGAGCATTGAGAAGGCAGGACCAGCTCATAATAGTTTTTAGTCCCTTCATCACTTAGCACAAGGTCTTATAAACTACATAACCAGCAATGAGATTTAAAACTAAAGGGCAATTTGGGGCTAGATTGCCAAGGACCTTGACCATCAGTTTCCCTAGGCCTGTTCTGGACCTGTCTCCCACTCTAGCACAACCCCTGAATCCTCTCTGAATGATGGCAGAGGGAGTTCAAGGCTGCTTCCTACCGCCACCCACAGCAGACCAGCCAATGAAGCACTCAGACCTCTGGGCCTTTGGCTGAGGCTGCATGCAGTAGTACAAACGATCCCTGATGGAGATGTCAGTAAGGAGCTGTTTCTGAGTATTTTAGGAATTTTTGAGTACAGGCAGTGTATAATTTCTTTATCTCATCTAAGCTAATTTATGCAGAATACAATTTATGCCCTCATTCTTTCCCTTTGCTCATGGTAGAGTGATGAGCTTGCCAGCATTTTTTTTCTTTTTTAAAAAAAATATATTTTATTGATTTTTCACAGAGAGGAAGGGAGAGGGATAGAAAGTTAGAAACATCTATGAGAGAGACATCGATCAGCCTCCTCCTGCACGCCCCCTACTGGGGACGTGCCCACAACCAAGGTACATGCCCTTGACCGGAATCGAACCTGGGACCCTTCAGTCCACAGGCCGATGCTCTATCCACTGAGCCAAACCGGTTTCAGCTTTTTTTTCTTTTTCCTTTCTTATTAATACAGTATTTATTTGTCTTCCTTTTGTCAAACCCTGAGCCAGCCACTTTCCACAGGCTGCCTAGGGAGGTACAGGAAAAGGAACATACAAGGCAGATAAGACTCGGGGAAAAGAACTATGGGCGGTGGAGACAGCTCTTTCCCACGATGAAGAGGATGCGAAAGGCCTCCTTCAGGCAAAAGAGCCCCCGGGCCTCTGAGAGGGCAAAGCCCAGAATGGCGTAGGAGAAGAGCTGTTGCTTCAGAGAAGGGTTCCTGGCAGAAGCAATGACGAGGCTCCCAAACACCGTCCCGATTCCAGCCCCAGAGCCTGCCATCCCTACAGTGGCAGCCTCAGCCCCAATGAACTTGGCTGCTGTGTCGGTGTCCCTTGAAATGGCACTGGTTTGGAAGCTGTGGCTACAAAGAAGCCAGGTCAGGGGACATGGGGCTGCCAGGCTGCTGAGGCTCTCATCTGCCAGTGTCTTTGGGTGGTTTCGGCATCACTGCAGACAGTGACCGGCTCAGCGAGAGGCGCTCCTGACCAAGGAGGAGTGGAGACAAACTTGGTGCAGGCATTCATTTCCAGGGGGTGAGTGCAGAGAAGACAGAGAGGGCCCTGGCATTTTTCTTATCGAAGAACCTACTGTCACAGTCTGAACAACTCATCTGCAGCAGGCTCGAAGGTCACCCAAGGTCAATGTACTGACCTTGGTCTTTTAAATATGTTAAATTTTACTTCTTCGGTGTCTTTTTTTACCTAACAATTTGATTGAAGCTAGTCCAAAACAGAATTAAGCTTCTCATACATAATGACTTACAGTTCGTGAAGTGAACACCAAGTATAGCAGCAAGATACAGCAAGCCTGGGTTTCCTTACCGCTTGGTGTGAGAGTTAAAGTGCAACTCTCACACCAAGCGGTAAGGAAGCAATCCATAGGTTGGATGAAGGCTTTGAGGATTTAAAGTATTTTCATCATCACACAAAATGTTTGGAACGTTTCTATAAGGCCTTCAGGCTCCTCTCATTCTTCATAGTGTCCTGCCAATGACATTTCCTGGTCTGCAGCAGCTCTGCAGCTTCCTCTTTCATATTTCTTCTGTCCACTTCCACTGTCTTAATTTAAAAATAAATTCCCACCCTAACCGGTTTGGCTCAGTGGAGAGAGCATCGGCCTATGGACTGAGGGGTCCCAGGTTTGATTCTGGTCAAGGGCATGTACCTTGGTTGCGGGCACATCCCCAGTAGGAGGTGTGTAAGAGGCAGCTGTTTGATGTTTCTCTTCCATCAATATTTCTAGTTCTCTCTCCCTCTCTCTTCCTCTCTGTAACAAATCAATAAAATATATTAAAAAAAAAAATTCCCATTTTTTTTTTTAGTTCCTATTTGCTAGTGATTACTTGCAGCCATACACTAATTTGATTATAGCATTATGGTGTGAAAAAGCTTGCAATTGGATTCCAAAATGACAGGCAGTATACATTATGAAGTACTGTGTTAACACACTGTGTTAAAGCAACAAATAAGAATGTTAAAAAAAATGTTTTGGAGAGAGAACTAAGCTAGGGGAGGAAACAATTCACACCTAGCAAAGGAAGAGCCCCATTTAGGAAAGAATGTGAGGGACGAGCACAATGGAAAAACTTAAGTGACTGTATTTTTAATAAATACAGTTAACATAACAAAAAATAAAATCTGATTAACATGCAATATATTAGTTTCATATATGCAATACAGTGGTACCTCGAGATTTGAGTGCCCTAACATACCAGATTTTTGCTTTGAAATATGAGCAACATTTGAGATAGGAGTAATCTCGAGGATCTGCCGGCTGCACACGACCCATTAGTTTACCTCGACTCGAGCGTCTCATAGTTTCCCACGCCTGAAGGTTACTGAACAAATTAAACTCATATCTCCAACTACCACTGTATAGTTACTCAACATTTGTATGTTTGACAAAGTGATGGCGATGATAAATCTAGCAAGCGTCTGACACCGTACAAAGTTATCACATTATTATTGAAAGCTATATTCCATATGCTATACATCACCAAGACTGATTTATAACTGGAAATCTGTATGTCTTATTCCCCTTCACATTTTTTGCCCTTTCCCCCACCTCTTTCCCCTCTGGGAACCATCAGCTTATTTTGTATATCTATAAACCTGTTTCTTTTGTATCTTTAGATTCCACACATAAATAAAATCACGTGGTATTTGTTCTGTCAGATTCCTTTCACCTGGCAAATATCCTCTAGGTCAGTGGTCAGCAAACAAGAGCAGCTAACCACGGCTCTTTTGACTAATGAATTTGCCGACCACTGTCATATGCTACCCTTTACCTCTTTGCACACAATATGCCACAATTGCCTAATCCTCACAGCTTCCAACTACACGACAACATTTAGTCTAGTCCAGTGGTGGGCAAACTCATTAGTCAACAGAGCGGCAAACCGCATGTGGCTCACGAGTCATGGTTTGCCGATCACTGCTCTAGGTCCCTCCACGTTGCCACAAATAACAAGACCTCATTCTTTTTCATGATGCAGTAACATTCCACTGAATATATGTACCACAGCTTCTTTACCCATTCATCTATTAGTGGGCACTGAGGTTGCTTTCATATTTTGACTATTGCAAATCATGCTGCAATGAACATAGGGGGTGCATGGACTTTCAAGGCGGTGTTTTCTCTGGATAGATACACCGAAGTGAAATTGCTGGGTATGGATCCTCAGCAATCCTTCAAGGAGAGCATTAGGTTGCCTAAGATTTACCAGTGACTCTCCTGGAAGATATAATGCAGCAGTTCTCAACCTGTGGGTCCCGACCCCATTTGGGGGGGGTCCATCGACCCCATCATAGGGATCTCCTAAGAACATCAGAAAACACAGATATTTACATTACGATTCACAACAGTAGCAAAATTACCTGTTAGGAAGTAGCAAAGAAAATAATTTTATGGGTGGGGGTCACCACCACATGAGGAACTGTATTAAAGGGTCCCGGCATTAGGAAGGTTGAGAACCACTGATATGTTGGATCTTTATTTCCCCAAGGACCACGCGTTGGGTACTGTTGAGCCCTCACTTGTGCCGGGGGGACTGTCTTGGAACTAGGTTTGCAGAGATGAAAAGAGCAGTTCCTGTCTTCAGCGCGTTTAGTCTTTTGCAACAGAACATCCTGAGAGGTAAGTATAAAGGGTCCCGTTTGCAAAAAGACAAAGTAGCAACGAGAAGCTGGGAAGAGTCCTCAAGGCTTCACAGCAGAGAGAGCTGTGGTCCAAGTGACAGAGAAACTGTGATAGGCTTTTGTATCTTTCCAGAAGGTAATGTGAAGTAGATCAGCCCGCCCATAAAGGCATGGGTTGGGATGATGACATTTTATCTGGGAGGTTTAAAGCACTGAACTGCAGCAGGAACTTAACACCGGCAAGTCCCCTTTAGTTGGCAGGGAGGACAAATGAGTGCTAACTGATCAAACTTGACATTCCCCTGCGCACTTGCTGCCTTTATAGTCATTGCTGCCTTTATAGTCATTGCCGACCAAATATCTCCAGTATCCAGGGAGGGCCCGGGAGTCCATCATTCCCATCAGATGTTGCACCCAGCATAGGAAGAAGCTGCTTTTACAGGGCCAGACCCTGTCCTCCCCTCTCCTCCTGGAGTGGTGATGCTGGGCGGGGGGGGAGGCATAGCTGCAGGAAGTCTAGTGGTTTTCCCTTTTTTTTTTTTTCATGACACAAGCACAAGCATTTAAATTAGGGCGGTTAACACCCGCAGCCCTAACACCTTTG
>PVJN01030164.1:0-25839 GCA_004026805.1 Lasiurus borealis | reverse complement strand
GGCGTTTCCAGGACAACCTGGACTTCATCCAGTGGTTCAAGAAGTTCTACGACGCCAACTACGACGGCAAGGAGTACGACCCCGTGGAGGCCCGGCAGGGCCAGGACGCCATCCCGCCCCCCGACCCCGGCGAGCAGATCTTCAACCTGCCCAAGAAGCCGCACCACGCCAACTCCCCCACCGCGGGTAAGCCGCGCCCGCCCGCGTCCTCGTGCCTCTGTCTGTCTGTCTGACCGTCTGACCACGCTCCCCTCCGCGCCGAGGCCTCTCGGTGGCAGTCTGACGCCCATCCGTCACCTAACTGTGGGCAGGCCGTCCGCTTTAACACCGGGAGCGGATGCTAAAATAACCCCCAGGATGTTATTGGAGAAATTTCTAGTAGTCTGTTTAGACTTAGACGGAAGTGTTTTTACTGCTGAGTGGCTGGCGGTTCGTACCAGCATCTGAACCGATGATGCTTTTAACTCTGAATCACGTGCGATCCTTCAAGGAAAGGTGGGAAGTCTACCCCATCCCGAAGGGACCGGGCCAGTGTCTACGTGCTGATGCTTGGCAAGGTGTGTTATGTCCAAAAGGGAAGTCATTGAGGAGGGATCCCTAGAATTTGAAAGTGTTAAACCTTTTGTTAAACCTTGCCCAGGCCGAGTGTCCTTTAACATGAGGGTCATGATGATGAACCCGAGTTGGGGGTGCGGGACAGTTAAACGGCGAATCCTCACCCAAAACCAGTGCTCACGCTTGTGAAGTCGGTACCCTTCATTTTCCGAGAACACAGTCCTTCGTGTCACTTTGGCTCAGGCTGGGTTGGGAAGGTTCTGACAGCGCTATTGGGTGTGCGCATGCCTGCCGGTAGGAAGGCACAGGCGGGGGCCACTGCGGGGGCCCCCTGTGTCCGGGCCGGAGCTGGACAGGCTGGTGAAGGGGCAGTGCCACCAGAACCCACATCGGGGTTTGGCAGAAAAGGACGCGCTGGCGCCGGAGCGGGGAGGAGGCGGGGTGAGGAAGCGAGGATGTGGCGTGTGGGGAAGGAGCAGGAGGGGAGCGGGATGGTCACCGGTGTCCACATCCAATGAGGAGTCGAGTAAAGGGACAGCAGAGGCCACTGGTTCCCGGGACGGTGGGACCACGGGGGCTGAGGAATTAGTGGAAGGAGGTTGAGACGCACAAGAACTCAACATGGAAGCCATAGGGAGCGTGAACTTCCATAACATAAACTCGGCCCCGATCTTTGGGGACCCCGACATTGAAGAGACTGGGGACACTGAGGAAAAGGTGGACATTTAGGGAAATGGACAGAACGGGCAGGAGGGCGTTGCTAGAGAAAGCGTCACCTACAGCCGCGAGTGGCTGTGGAGAGCGGACAGCAGAGGCCACACGGGCCATCAGGGCCAAGAATGATGGCTGGGGGGCGACACCTCAACCTCAGAGAGCCCGTCTTCGTGCTGAGGGCGTACCCCTGACCCAGTGACCCCACTGGGCCTGGCCGTGTGACCCCCTCACGCCTGTCGGGATAAGGCGGGGAGATAAAGCTTGTGCTGGTGGCAGGAAAAGGCGACCGTCGCTTCAGAAGTAAGCCGCAGGAGAACGGCCTGTCCTCGCTCGCTCTGTTTGCTTTCGGGACAGGCTGGTGTGTAAGCTGGGAGAGGTCCCGGGAGAAGGAATGATGGGGAGGAGGGGAAGTGGGGGGCATGCGCCGGAGGGAAGTGAGGTCCAGGGCGCGGGAGAGTTGGAGAGGAAAGGCCTTCGTGGGAACACAGTGGTGGGTCAACCAAACACGGGACGCGACGGTCCTCACTGCCTTTCCCATCTTGGCCTGGGAACACTGGGTTCATCTCGCAGTGGGGTTCTCTCTCCCCCGATTTCTCCTTAGATCAGCGGTTTTCAACCTGTGGGTCGTGATCCCTTTGGGGGTCGAACGACCCTTTCATAGGGGTCGCCTAAGACCATCGGAAAATGCAGATATTTACATCACGATGCATAACAGTAGCAACATTTCACGGTTGGGGGTCACCACCACATGAGGAACTGTGTGCAAGGTCGCAGCCTTAGGAAGGTTGAGAACCACTGCCTTAGATTAAAATGATCTCGCTCGTCCTGACACGGATGCTTTAGGAGCAGTGAGCGGAGGCTCCCAGCGTCTTGGGGCGGAGGGACCGGGTTATCGATCGGCGATCGCGTGTTGGTAATTCAGAAGGGACTGTCTGCGTTGGCAGGAAAACGGTTCTTGCGTCGTACGGACGGCTGACAGGGGTTGTCTCCTGTGTCTGAAGTGGTCGTAGGCCACCCACGTGGTGCATTCGGTGTGGTGAGCACCTGCTAGGTTTTTCTGCCATCTCCGTGCAGACACGGGATGTTCTGTGGGTTCAGGGAGCCGTGGAGCCTGTGGTGGCTGCGGGTGGCTTACCGGGGCGGCTTACCTGGGCTGTACACGCGTGGACGTAAGCAGAGGTTGTCCAGTCGGAGTGGACAGCTGCCTGGCAAGTCTTACTCGCTCTGCGGGTGGAGGAATTGCATCTTGAATTGCTTTCGGTCTGCTAACCAGGAGCATGTATGAAAATACACATTTTCCCCGTGTACCTGCCAAGTGCATATGCCGTCGTGAGTCGTGATGTCTGTAAAGGCGTTGCTGTGAGCCGTGTCTGCACCTGGAGACAGCCGTTGGGGGATCCGTTTTTATGTTACGCACTTACTACACTTCAAAGGAAACGTGAGGGCGCAGTTCCTATGGCAACCAGAGCTCAGACACATGGCAGATTCGCATGTATTAATGTATTTAAATCAGACTCCCACGTACAGATGCGGCGTGAAGGATTCAGAGTTGCTATGGAAGTTGTGTCCAAGTTTTCTCTCTTCCTTGGGGATGTCAGTGTGCCAGGCTTAAACTCCGATGAACAGGAATGCTAGAAAAATGGTTTCAAAAAGAAGCAGCCTGAGAATAATAATAGAATGAAGCGTTTGAACAATCAGAATTAAATGTGTAAATGTATATTTGAACCAATACCACTTTTTCCAAAACTGTATCAAATACTTAAAGATAATTGAGGATGAAAGTATTCAAGTGGAGGCCTGGTGCATGAAATGCGTACACTGGGTTGGGGGTGGGGGAGTCCCCCAGCCCGGCCGGTGCCCTCTCGCAGTCCGGAGCCCTGGGGGATGTTCAGCTGATGGCTTAGGCCCGCTCCCCACAGCAAGCGGCCTACGCCGTCAGCCAGACATCCTTACTGCTGCAGCCAGAGCCCTCGCCAGCCAGGAGCCCAACTTCTAGCTGAGCCGTGCTCCTGTGGGAACACACGGGCCATGGGGGGCAGCTCCCGCATTGAGCGTTTGCCCCCTGGTGGTCAGTGTGCATAATAGCAACTGGTCGTTTCGCTGTTCAGTCAATTTGCATATTAGCCTTTTACCGTATAGGATTTGGGGTTCCCTGCGGCTGTTCATGCAACCTGAACAAGGGATCAAGTTTGTCATTTGTTCAGTATCATCTGGGCACTGGCTGAGTACCTGTCATTGCAGTGAGCATCGCCCGTCACCCGCTATGGGGAAAGAAGAGCTGCTTTCACCTTCCCAAAAAGATGGGGTTTTTTTTTTGTTTTGTTTTTTTTTTAGGAAAGGCTATGAAATGTAGCAGTTTGTAGTGGTTTTTGTACTTGTTTTGATCGTGATTTTAAGACCCAAAATATGGTCTTTGTTGGTTGACATACCACCTGTTCTTGAAAATACGTCTTCTGCTGCTGGTGGTCCCTGGTATTTCAGGAACATCGGCAGTAGGTAGCGTTGGAAAGAGCAGGTGGGAGGTAGCATTACTCGGATCCTCTGTTTTCACTCCTCTGTCTGTTGCTGTCTGGTTCTGACAACTGCAGAGAGGCGTCAGCATTGAATGTGGACCTGCCTGCTCTCCCTAATGCTCTCAGTGTGCTTCTGGATTTAAGGCTGTTATTAGGTGCATATGTGTTTGTGACAGTAAGTCATCCCGATTAATTGACCTTTGCACTTACTGGTGCCCCTCTTTTCCCTTGGTAATACCTTTGTCTTTAAGTTCATTTTCCTGGTTTAACAGAGCCTCTCCAGCTTTCGTATGCTCCGTGTTCGTATGCTGTGTCTTTCTCCCTGGCAAGCTAATTTTGTTTTTAATATTTAAAGTACTTTTCTTGTAAGCAGCATTTAATTGGGTCTGGCATTTTATTAATTCTGGTCATCTTTGGACATTTGAGTATCCAGCCACTACAGCTAAATGTAATTGGTTGAGTTTAGATCTGCCCTATTATCATTAGTTTTTGCTTTGTACTTTCTATTTTTCTGTTTCTCCCTTCCTGTTGCCACCTGGATTTTAAAATATTTTCAGCATTCCATCCTAATTTATCTTTTGTCTTTTTAGCTATATTTCTTTGCATTAAAAGTTTTAATGGTTCTTCTAAGAATTACAGTGTGTATATATTCTTATTTTTTCGCAGTGAACTTAAAATTAATATTCTGCTTCATGTAAAATATAGAACTCTGGCAACCATCTTCCCCATCCTTTGTTATAGTTGGCATATATATTACATCTACATATGTTATAGGTCCCTCAAGAAAATGTTAAAACCTTTGTTTTAAATCAACACTGTTCAATACAGTGGCTTTTGACCACTTTAAATGTGCAATATGTATAAAATGCATACTGGCTTTAGAAGACTTAGTGTGAAAAAATAAAACAACTTATAATTTTTATGTTGATTGCATATAGAAATTATAGTTGGTATATATTTTGCATCTTTTAAAATTAATATCTTAAAATTTTTTAATGTTGCTACTAGAACTTTTTAAAATACTTAACATGGTTTATATGAAGCGGTGGTGCCTTATATAGTCATGTATATTTTTTTTAATTAAGAGAAGAATCATTTATTTTTTAAATATTCTTATTTCCAATGTTCTAAATTCCTGAACATCTGAGTTCCCTGCTGATTTCATTCCTTCTCAGACTGGAGAATTTTCTTTAGTATTTCTTATAGGACAAGTCCAGTGGCAATAAATGCTTTAAATTTCTCTTTTTCTGTAAATATCTTTATTGCACCTTCATTCTTGAAGAATATTTCCCCAGACAAAGAATGCAGACTAGTCTTTCTCTTTCTTTAAGCATCATGGCCTCCAGAGATAAGAAGTGCATACTCATCCTAATCCTCCTTCTCCTTATATAACATGCTGTTGTGCTCTGAAGTCAAGCTTCTCTCTTTGGCTCCCGGTAGTGCGGCTGTGATGTGCCTAATCATGGTTTCCTTTGAGTTTCTCTTGCTTTGGAGTTATTAAACATCTTAAATCTGCAAGTTTATGTCTCTTACCATATTTGGTAGGTTTTTCAGGCATTATTTTTTCAAATGTTTTTTTTTAGCTCCACGCTCTCTATCTTACCCTTCTGGGACTCCTTTTATCTGTATATTAGAGCTTTGAAATTATCCCACAGATCCCTGAGGTGCTTTATCAGGATTCGTTCTTTCTCTCTCTCTCTCTTTCTCTCTCTCTCTCTCTCTCTCTCCCTCTCTCTCTCTCTCTCTCCTTCTCTCTCAACTTTAGTTTTCAATTATAGTTTACATTCAGTATTGTTTTTTTATTAATTTCAGCTTAGGGATTAGACAGACATATACTTTACGTTTTCTCCCCAATATTTTCAGTACCCCCTGGCACCATACATAGTTATTATAATTAATACTAGTGGCCCAGTGCATTAATTCATGCACATTGAAAGGAAATTAATTAGAAGAAATATTTTCATATCACTATTCACCCTTTATAATAGAAGTATCAGAGATAAAAGAAAGTTAGTGAAATGTATATGAAAATCCTATATAATAAAGAGCTAATATGCAAACGGTCATTACGCCAGGGCCAGGGGGCCTGAGGCCACACCCCCCACCCTGGTACTGGGGCCGGGGAACCTGAGACCACATCTCCTACCCTGGCTCGGAGCCAGACTGGAGGACCTGAGGCTGGGTCCCCCACCCTGTGGGGCTTGATGGGGTGGGGCCAATTATGTCTGAGTTTTACATGATTTCCAGGTGCACATGGGTGGGCAGTGACTAGACTGTGGGTCCTGCAGCGCACCCCAGACTCTGACAGGAGGGAGATTTTCAGATACATTTTACTAATTTCCTTTTGTCTGACACTTCTATTATAGAGAAAGGGCAAATAGCAATATTAAAATATTTCCTGTAATTAAATCCCTTTTAATGTGCATGAATTTCATGCACCGGGCCACTAGTAATATATACACTTAATAAACAGTAACAACATGATACAACACAACAAAGACATGATATAAATACAAAACCATGACATAAAAACATCATTGAGTGGATAAGAAAACATGACCCAAATATCTGCTGTCTACACTAAAAATAAATACATAAATTTAAAAAATTGATATAATTAGTAGCTCTGAACATGAATCCATGCACCAGTAGCTCTCTGTGGGGCCCGGCCGCTCCACACCTGCTGCCCAGAGGCTCTCCGTGGCCCAGAGGCCTGTACGAAGCTGGGCGCAGAGCGCTTGCCTTGTCACCATGGCAACGAAGCAAGCATTCCGCCAGCCGCTCACACTGCCCACACTCAGCAACCGCTCCCCCCAGGACTGGGGGACTCTGGCGGGGCTGAGAGGACTGGGTGCTGCCATCTTTGTGGTGGTTAATTTGCATATTACCATTTTATTAGATAGGATGATTGATAAATTGATTAAACTTATTCTAATATCTCCCTGTACACGACATTAAAAGTAAAAACACTTTCAGAGTACTTGACTAATTGGCCTTGTGATGTAGTATTTACAACTTTAACGACACATGCTCTTCTAACTCAAGAGAAAGCAACATCTAAGTGACCATGTCTGAAAACAGATTCAGGTAGGAATGTTTCTACTCTGTCCAGAGTTTGTCCTTGTGATTTATTAATAGTCATCGCGGGAAACTGTCTTCAAATTAATTTAAATGGGAGGCCAGTGTCAAATGGGGACAAATCAAATCTTGGAATCAGAACAACCTCTCCTTCCACAGATGCTGTTCATACTTCAGTTTCTATTATGTTAGGTCACAATCTTGTGATGATAAATCTAGAACCATTACAAATCTTTCATTTACTATTAAGATTTCTTAGCATGATGATTGCACCTACTTTCAATTCTAATTTATGACATGGCATTCTCAAAGGAGTAACACTATTAAGAAATTCATTGGGCACATTTTCCTTTTCGGCATCATCCATAGAATCAATAGAATCATCACTCAAATAGGGGTGAAAACCTCCATCAAATATATCCAAAATTTCCTCATTTAATTTATGAACATGCTCATTTTTAGGACAAAGAATTGCACATTTAAAAAAACAACAAAATTCACAATTGACAATGACAGATTGAAACACATGTGTGATTGGCACCAGTGAGAGCTTTATATGTATCACACATACGTGAGTCAGCGTTTATTTTTAAATTGCCTGTGTGCATCACATGTACCAGCTAGTTGGTCGGTTGGACAGTCAGATGGATGGTCGGTCATTTACCTTTTATATATATTCATTATTGACTATATTCTCTATGTTGTACTTTGCATACAAGAAAATAATTTAATTAAAAAGTGGACAGAAGACCTGAATAGACACTTATCCAAAGAGGGCATACTGATGGCCAATAAGCATATGAAAAAGATGTTCATTATCACTAATCATCAGAAAGATGCAAATTAAAACCACAATAAGATATCACCTCATACTGTCAAAATGTCTATCAATAAATCGACAAACAATAAGAATTGGTGAGGAAGTATAGAAAAGGAAATCCTCTCGCACTGTTGGTGGAAATGCAGTTTGTTGTAGCCACTGTGGAAAACAGTATGGAGGTTCCTCAAAAAAAAATGGAACTGCCCTATGACCCAGCAATTCCACTTTTAGGCATATACCTGAAAAAAAATAATAATTTGAAAGAATAGTTCCCCCTAAGTTCATTCTAGTGTTATTTACAACAGCCAAGATACGGAATCAACCCAAGTGCCCATCAACAGACAATTAGATAAAAATGCTGTGGTGTGTGTGTGTGTGTGTGTGTGTGTGTGTGTGTGTGTGTGTAATTTGCCATAAAAAAAATGAAATCTTACTATTTGCAACAGCATGGATGGACTTAGGTATTTTTATGATAAGTGAAATAAGTCAGACATAGAAAGACAAATACCATGTGATTTCACTTATATGTGGAATCTAAAGAACCAAATAAACAAAATAGAAACAGACTCATGGTTACAGAGAACAGACTAATGGTTGCCAGAAGGGAGGAGGATTCGGGGGCTGGATAAAAAAGGTGAAGGAATTAAGAAAAATTGGTAGTTGTCTCTTCTTTAGATTAGATGGTTTCTATTCATGTATTTTCAAGTTTATCTTTTTTCCTTCATCATTTCCATTTTAGTATTGAGCTTTTTAAAAAATTTCAACGATTTTTTCAGTTGTAAATTTTCCATTCTTGCCTCTGCTGAGGTTGCGTACTTTTTCCTTAATTTGAGCACACTTTACCTCACTGAGCATGGTTAAGTTAGCTGCTTTAACCTTCCTGTCCGCTAATCCCGCCACTCTGACTCTCTCACAGTTGTTACGTGCCGGTTGTCTTTCCCTTGGAGAATACGCGACATTTTCCTGGCTTTTGATCCGTTGAGTAATTTTGGATTGCATCCTAGACATTGTGATGTCATGTTGCGGAGACTCTGGCTTTCGTTAAATTGCTCCAAAGAGTGTTGATGTTTGTTTATTTAAGAGGCACTTAACTCAGTCCGAGCAGAAGGTACAGAAGAAGTTAAATTCCACCGAGCCTGTGCCTTGATGCAGGACTTCCTTTTCCTTATTATTAAGACGCAAGTCTTCGTTTGCTTTCTGAGAACCTCCACCCCTTCAACACAGTGTTCTCTCTCCAAAGCCATCGCTTACTCCCAAAATGCATGGTTCCATGTCTTTTCTTCAGACTGGTACAGTCCGTCATGGCAGCAGAGCCTTGTAGGGTAGGCACGGGCACCTTCGTATGCCTCCATTGTTTTCCTTTCGAGATGAGTCATGCCTATTGATTCTCGCAGCTTCCCAGTATGTGCCTGCGTGATGCTACTATCTCAGTCCCCAGCCACCTCACCATGGACTGTACTACACACATAGCTACTTAACTCCTCAAGGACAAATGTTCATTTTAAGAGGTCCTGTAGTATCGACTCCAAACAAGGAAGAGGTCGCTTTGTCTTACGAATCCCATAGTGAGCAAGCCATCTTCCAGCGGGAGGTTGGCACCTCTCCTGCCTGTGACCGTGGTCCTGCCTCTCACTCAGCCCCTGCCCGCTCTCAGCATCACCGCCCCTGGGCTGGTTCCCAAGAAGCCCTCCCCTTGCTCAGCTTATACCAGCCGATGGCTGTCCCTCATGCTCTCAGACCTGGGGAAAATGGCAAGACACTCTGATCCTGGCCTCGGTGATCTCTTGGAGGACATTCCCTACTCCCTGGAAGGACAGGGTCTTGGTAGCTTTTTTTTATTATTATTATTGATTTTTTACAGAGAGGAAGGGAGAGGGATAAGAGTATTAGAAACATCGATGAGAGAGAGACATCCATCAGCCGCCTCCTGCATGTCCCCTACTGGAGATGTGCCCGCAACCAAGATACATGCCCCCCGACCGGAATCGAACCTGCGACCTTTCAGTCCACAGGCCGATGCTCTATTCACTGAGCCACACTGGTTTCGGCGGTCTTGGTGACTTTATTCGTCCAATTACATATCGACCACTTGGAAGAACGATAAACACAGTGCTAGCTTTGGGGACACTTCTCTCCTTAAGAATACAGTGGTGCCTCGAGATACGAGTGCCCTAACATACGAGATGTTTGAGATACGAGCCATCGAGCAAGTGATTTTTGCTTTGAAATACGAGCAATAGTTGAGATACAAGTAATCACGCAGATCGGCCAGCTGCACACGACCCACCAGTTTACCGAGACTCGAGCGTCTCATAGTTCCCCACGCCTCAAGGTGACGGAATGAATTAAACTCGTATCTCGAGGTGCCACTGTAATTGAAACTGCATTTCTCTGCCTGTCACGGCGACAGGGCCCAGCACAGAACGGGAGCTGCCCTGCCAGGAGCCTGCCCACCTGAGCGTCTGGAGTGTCGGGCACAGGGAGCGGAGTCGTGGAGAATTCTGGAGCGTCAGATAGGGATCTCTGGCACCGCTGCGGGGCCAGGCCTCGTCCTGGGCAGAGCCGTGCATTTTCCATTCCTGCCCACTTCCTGCTTCCGGAGACGCATCCTTGACAGATGACCGGTAACTCCGCCCTCGGGCTGAAGCTTGAGCACGTGGTGTGGTCTTGTTTCGTGTTGTTCTCTCCTCCCCACGCTCTCCTGAAGCCCAGTGAGGTGCATGAACCACCTCCACATCGCGTCGTGTGTGGCGGACATACAGGCCGGGCCGTGTTGGTCAGGCCTAAAGCAGAGCATGTGCTGTTCTCTCTGGGTGGCATTTATGTTGAAAACAGTCATAATTTTTCAAAGTTCAAAAACATTCCCATTCCTCTGTGTTTTATGGGCATTTATAATGCAGGCTCGGTGACGCCACCGGTACCAGGCCTCTGCACAGCTCCGAGGCACAGTGCACACAAAGCCCTCGCTCCCGAGCACTCCGTGAGTAGGACTAACCTCTGATTTTTTTATATTATTTTACTGATTTTTCACAGAGAAGAAGGGAGAGGGATAGCTAGAAACATCAATCAGCTGCCTCCTGTATGCCCCCTACTGGGGATATGCCCGCAGCCGGAATCGAACCTGTGACCTTTCAGTTTGCAGGCCACTGAGCCACACCGGTTTCGGCCATCTCTGATTTCTTAAGCCTTCCGTTAAAGGAGTTCTCTGAGCGGATGGTCAGGGTGATGGCAAAGTCGAGAGTAAGCCCCTCAGACAGACTGGGTGTGCTGAAGCGTGCCGGACCGTCTGCCCGCACCCAGGACTCTGCCGACGGGGCCAGGGGCTGCATTGCTGTCGCCTTCCCCTGAGAGCCAGCCCCCGTGCCCTCCTCACAGCATCGGGTCCTTTGATAACAGCACCGGGCCTGTCTCAGCCAGCTGCTCCTTGGGATGTTGAAAGAGTCATCGGCTCTGCACCTGAAACCTGTGTATTACTTTAATGCAGCGGTTCTCAACCTGTGGGTCGCGAACAGCCAGCAGGGTCTCCTAAGACCATCAGAAAACACAGATATTTACATTAAGATTCATAACAGCAGCAAATGACAGTGATGAAGTAGCGACAAAAATAACTTTATGGTTGTGGATCACCACAACATAAAGAACTCTATTAAAGGCTTGCGGCATTAGGAAGGTTGAGAACCACTGCAGTGGGTCCTCCCTTCCCTCCCCAGGAGTGTAATAACCTGATGTCTGCCTGCCTCCCGGCCTCACGCTAAAACTTGCCAGGCCTCCGAGGCGGTGCTTAGCATGTACCACTTCCACACACAGAGCATGAGCTCACCGGGGAGCCCGCCTCTCATTACTGGTGCCGCTCTGTCCCTTGGTGTGCTGGGTGGGAATGGAAACCAGTTTGGACTTGAAGGATTTTCGGGGCTCCCTTTGCGCTGGGTGACTTAAAGCCACCGACCAGTCCCGTCTTGTGCAGCCACGGCTTCCCGGTTGCTGGGGAGGCGGCAGGTTCCTGCTGGGTCTTGTTGAATTGGTTGAAGGGAGCCGCTGAGTGTCCACTGAGATCAAGAAGATGCGGCCCTGACGCCGACACGAGCGTTTCTGGAGCTCTTTCCCCCCCTCCCCCCCCCCACACTCCACCCCTGTCTCCACCACCTGAGGAGCTTCTGGCTGTCGCTCAGGAAACGGCTGGTGTGCTGCCCGTGGTCCAGAGATACTCCTCCAGCCGCAGGTCATGTTCATGGGATCCCTTGCTTTTTCTGCGAAAGCTTTACTGAATTCTCACTCATTTCCTCTTTCAGCAAATGGCTGTTAAGGCACAGCAAACGATTTTGGAGAAATAGTGAGTCCAGGAAGTTGCAGCCTCGTGAGGAAACCTGACAGTAAATAGATAATAACAGCCCTCACTGGTCTGGCTCAGTGGATAGAGCATCGGCCTGCAGACTGAAGGGTCCCAGGTTCGATTCCGGTCAAGGGCATGTACCTTGGTTGTGGGCACATCCCTAGGAGGGGGTGTGCAGGAGGCGGCTGACGGATGTTTCTCTCTCATCAATGTTTCTAACTCTCTATCCTCTCCCTTCCTCTCTGTAAAAAAAAGCAATAAATTATATTTTAAAAAATAGATAATAACAGTAAAGTGAGGTGTCGGGCTGTGTAGGAAGACCACTGAGCTCGTCTTGTGTGTATTCTAGAAAGGGTTTTGAGGGGAAATAAGGTATAAACAAGATGTAATGAGAAGTCAGCCAGGTGAAGGGGATGGAGGGCCACTGCGAGCAGAAGGGGCAGCGTGTTGAAGGGGAGAGGATGTGCTGTCTTCGGCGAAGTGCATTTTGTACGAACTCTGAGATGTGAGGCTGCAGAGGTGAGCAGAGCCCTTGTATGATGGGCTGAGAGGTCACGTTCATAGTCTGTCGCTGCAAAAACATGACTGCAGATCCATCACCTAAACAACACACGTGAATCGTCTGCAGCTTCCAAAGCCCTGGCACCATTCGCTACATCCTCTGCCTCAGGGCCTCACTGGGCTGCCCGGCAGGTGTCGGCTGGGGATGTGGCCTAATCAGAGGCTCAACTGGGGCCGCTCCTTTCGGGTGTTGGCCGTTTCCTGAGGCTGAAACGGAGGCTTCTGTTTCTCACAGGCAGCTGACCTCGGTCCCAGAGGCCACCTCGTCCTGTGGGCTTTTCCAGCTTCGGGACTTACTGCGCGCAGCCTGCTTCTCCAGGCCGGCAGGGAGAGTCTCTCCAGGGTGGGCCAGGAAAGCAGTCCCATGTGTAGTTCCGTAACCGTGGGTGCGACGTCCCATCATCTTTGCCATGTTCCGTTGGTTAAAGCCAGTTACAGGTCCCGCTCACACTGCAGGAGAGGGGACCACGAAATGGTGGAGCACCAGGAGGGAGAGACCATTGTGTGTGTGGAGGGGGAGGGGTCACCAGAGGCTCTGTCCGCCACAGAGGTTTATGCGTCGTCATGGGGACTGTGGGGAGTCACTGGAAGGTTTGTTGGTTTTTTTAAAAATATATTTTATTGATTTTTTTACAGAGAAGAAGGGAGAGGGATAGAGAGTTAGAAACATTGATGAGAGAGAGATTGATCAGATGCCTCTTGCATGTCCCCTACTGGGGATGTGCCCGCAACCAAGGTACGTGCCCTTGACCGGAATCGAACCTGGGACCCTTCAGTCCGCAGGCCGATGCTCTATCCACTGAGCCACACCGGTTTCGCCACTGGAAGGCTTAAGCACAGACTTGCTCTGTGGTAGAGGAAGGGCGCTAATCCAGAAGACAAGCTGGAAGCTGTTGCACAAACCCTGCAGGAGAGGAGGGTGCCCATCAGAGGTGTGGCCAGTGGGTGGGAGACATTGAAGAGGTGCCGTCAACAAAACTGATGGTGATGGGGCGCGAGCGCAGAGGAGAGGGAGCCCGGCCTCGGGACAGGCAGTTGTTTCACGGCTGGTGGCAGCAGGAGCCCCTGGAGGGAGGAGAGTGGGGACCCAGGCGGGTGGTCGGCTCTCCACTGCCTGAGCCCCAGCCTGCTCTGCGGCCTCCGACCACCTCTCTCTTTGCAGGGGAGTCTGGGTAAGACCGTGGTAACGGGGGACAGCAGACTTACCATGTCCGTGATGAATCAGGGGGGACGCTGAACCTTGTAAAGTAATGAAGGACTTCTGTTCCCCCAAAATGGCCATCTCGGTGCGGGAGCTTTTCGCCTAAAGACTGGCGTGCGCCAGGAGGCCAGGACGCCGGTGCCATGGTCACTCTGAGGGTGCACTCAGGCGGCTGGCTGCGTGTGTGGCTCTGTCCTCGGTGCTGCAGCGAGCAGGCCAGGGGGCGCCCGACTGTCTTCGGGGTTCTGCAGTGCGGTGTCATGGGGGTGAGGGTCCTCGCCGTCCCTAGAAAGACACCCTCTGAGAACAACTCACAAACCAGACTTCTGAAGGAGGTGGTGGTTGGTTGGCACTAACACTTTTCTACCAAGACGCGAGAGTGTGCAGGCAGTTTGTCAAGAGAAATGCACGCAAGGTCAGGTAACTGTTAAAAGTTAGAATTTTTGCTGAAACCGGTGTGGCTCAGTGGATAGAGCATCGGCCTGCGGACTGAAAGGTCCCAGGTTCGATTCCGGTCAAGGGCATGGACCTTGGTGGCGGGCACATCCCCAGTAGGGGGCGTGCAGGAGGCAGCTGATCGATGTTTCTCTCTCATCGATGTTTCTAGCTCTCTATCCCTCTCCCTTCCTCTCTGTAAAAAAAAAGTCAAAATATATTTTTTTAAAGTTAGAATTTTTAACACTTGAGCCATTTCCAAACGAGGAGTTCTCTCCTGCCTTTTTGCCCCTCTAACCGCCCCCCCTAAAGTCCCCCATGAAAAACAGCCTGAAAGCAGAGTGACTCCAGCAGAGCCTGCAAAATACTGAGTCACATGACGCTAAAAATAAGCGTGTCGTCCCGCAGGGATAGGAACCAGGGCAGGGAACTCGCCCCAAGGCTCGCCGGCTGGCCGCACTGGGGTGGGGGAGGGGGCAGGCGGGCAGGAAGGGGAGCCCCAGGCCCCCAGCAGCAGCCACACCCTCCCGCGGCCCTGACTTGGGTGCTGTCATCGTAGTTCTGTGCGATGCCCTGGAGCGTGGACGCAGGGAGGGGAGGGACGCCGGACGCATAGCGCTGTCACTGCGGCTGCTCTGCCCTCTCCTCGGTGGCAGCGGCCGTTGCACTGAGCACAGAGGGCCTAGTGGCTGTGAGGGCACAGACGCAGCGGTGCGCGGTGGCTGGACATGGGGGGCCTGCTCGTGGGGTGTGCGTTAGGGTTTGCTGAGCTCTGCTCCCCCCACAGCACCCGTGTGGAGCGCTCGCTGCTCACACCCAGGTGCGCCTGCCCTCGCCTGCCCGTCTGCCCCCCAGGCAGCAGGGGAGCCTTCTCAGCTGAAGCCAGCCCTCTGCTCAGGCCTGCAGCCGGTGTCCCGGAGTGTACCCCAACGGCATCCTGTGCGGTGACCTCCTGCACCTCTCAGACCTCTGCCTGGTGCCCGCAGATCTGGGGCTCTGCCTCGCACCCCTCAGTCCTCGCTCAGCTCTCGCTCAGGGCGGCCTGGAGGAGAGGGGACCCTGCCCTGGCCTGTCCCGTGGGGAGACAGTGGCTTCTCTGAGGAAGAAGCCTTTGTGCCAGGGCCCCACATGCCTGGGGGTAGGTCTGGCCTCCTGGTTGCCTCTCTGTCGATCTCCCCTATTCACCCCCTTCTTTTTAGAAGGAAAGAAAAGCAAAACCTCTTTGCCCAGGTCCAGGGGACAAGGCAGCCATGAGCGAGCTGCCCACAGTGCAGGGGTGTGTCCTCTGCCAGCCTTCGGTTCGGGAGGGATGGGCTGGGCTGGGCTCTGGGGAAATAGAGCTGAGGAGGTGTGCCTCCCTGGGACGGGGTGTGTGTGCAGACGGCAGGCTGACCACCCGCGAGGTCACAGCTGTCTCCTGTGGGGAGAGGTTTTTTGTTTTGGGGGTTTTTTTAATATATTTTATTGATTATTTTACAGGGAGGAAGGGAGAGGTATAGAGAGTTAGAAACATCGATGAGAGAGACATCGATCAGCCGCCTCCTGCACGTCCCCTACTGGGGATGTGTCCACAACAAAGGTACATGCCCTTGACCGGAATCGAACCTGGGACCCTTCAGTCTGCAGACCCACGCTCTATGCACTGAGCAAACCGGTCTCGGCTGGAGAAAGCTTTAAGATCTACGCTCCTGGCACTCTCACAGACACAAGACGCATGACTCCAGTCATCCGCTGGCCGGACACCCGGACTGGCTTCCCAACCGTGGGGAAGGGGGGGTGCCTCTGAACACCCGCCCGTTTCCGCCTCTGAGGCTCTGAGCTGAGAGAAGGCGGGGGGCGAGGGCCTGACCCTCAGAGCAGGCTGGCTGGGGGAGGGCTGCTTTGGGGCGGGAGGTTTTATTTTTCTTTCTGAGAAGAAGGGGGTGACCGGGGGAGATGAGAGATCGACAGAGAGAGATTGATTGTGTGTGTGCGCCCATGTCCAATGTCCCCGCCCTCGCTGTCGGCAGCATTGATGCGTGTGTTTAGCTCTGGTTGATGGTTTGGGCAGACAGAATGCACTAGATTATGTGAGGAGGATTCCTGAACTCCAGCAGAGCCTCGACGCAGTCCTTTTATTTGCTTCGTCACCCCGAGGTCACGGGGCCTCGGTACCCGCGGTGCCGTAGCCTTTTCCAGGACGTCACACAGGCTGCCGGTCACTGACAGGACCCCGCGCCGCTCTGGCCTCGCTGAGGCCGCGCCCGGCCACCCTGCGTGTCCCTGCAGTCGGCGTGTCGTGGAATCATGTGCGCCCACATCGTAAGGGCATCGTTCAGAGCCACGCTCAGAGGCCGGCGTTGCAAACCCCGGCGGGTCCCTGGGTCCCGTCAGGCAGTGACAGGGACGAGGACAGAGTTTGGGTCTGTTTTCGCGCTTGGAGGGCGGATTCGGGGAGGAGGCGGGGACTCTGGCCGGCAGGGCTGCCCCGGATGCTCTCGGGCATCGGCGAGCGCAGCTGCAGTAATGGGTGCTCCGTGGCTCCGGGAGCGGGCTGTGTCGCCATGACTGCCGGCGAGGCTGCTGGCCGAGAGGAGCGTGTGCAGGTCTCCCCTCCGCATCGCTGGGCCCCGAAGCACTGGGGACAGAGAGGGGCCCAGGGAAGGCGGCCCTGGGGGACCCCGGCATCTGCCACCGGGCTGGGCGATGTCGAGGACGTTGTGAGGTCACCTCACGAAATGTGAAGGCAGACACAGCTCCCCTAGAGGACGGGTCAGTGCGCCCGGCCCAGCAGCGGTGACAGCCCTTTCTGACAGCGGCCCCAGGTTCGTGGGGAAGAAATGGGGCTCCCCAAAGCTGGTGCCGTGAGAGGGGTTGTAGAAAGAAGCCTGAGCTTCTAAAGACAAGAAGCAAAAACACAGCTCCTCACTGGTAGCTCGCAGGCGCTCTACCTCCTTTATTCTTCAACACAGACCCGGCAGTCACGGCTCGTTCTTACACGGACGTTCGGGCTGCTGTTTCTCGGCTCAGGGGCGTCCTCCTCACGGGACACAGCCTGTAGGGGGTCAGGGGGGAGAGCTTCCTTACATCTTGTGAAAATGAGTTTTTAGTTTAACCCTGAGTTGCGTGCTTTTAAAAATTCTAAGCTTCTGAAGGTGCTGAGACCTAGCCCGAGTTTATCTGTTCTTTAATTCTTTGCCTTTATTCGTTTGAAGGTATAAACGGGTGCTAACCAGCGTGAATCCCTCAGACCCTCACTCACCAGAGGTTTTTCCTCTGTAATCTCTTTCTTCCCGGACAACCTCATCAGCGTCTCAAAATCCTCTCCTGGTGCATTTCAGTGCTAATTCTCTAATGGATCTGTGATTACAGCTCCAGGTTTGTTGTCATTCTTTCTTCCTTCGGCCTGCACTCAACCCAGCTGGGCCTGTCTGCGGTGAGCAGGAGGTGCTAACCCCTCCACCGCCCTGGCCCCCTCGCCCACAGGCTCGGGAAGCACAGGCACCACTTTATTTTTTTTTAAATATATTTATTGATTTCTCAGAGAGGAAGGGAGAAAGAAAATTAGAAACATCGATCAGCCGCCTCCTGTACACCTCCTACTGGAGATGTGCCCGCAACCAAGGTACATGCCCTTGACCGGAATCAAACCTGGGACCTTTCAGTCTGCAGGCCGGTGCTCTATCCACTGAGCCACATCGGTTTTGGCACAGGCGCCACTTTAAGGCCGAGCCTGACCGTGTGGTGACACAGCCCACGGCATCGCGGGCGGGACTCTGGGCGTCCTCGGGGGGCTCCCGGCGCTGTGTGAAGGGGTCCCCGGTGAGTAACACGTGCTGCCCTGGACGGGGCGGTCTGCTGTCGCCAGGCGTTCTTTGGCTAAAGTGTGACGTACGCTGCTTCTAGAAAGGTCTGAGGTAACTTGGCTTTCCAGAAGCTGCCTCCCCATTCGGCGATGGGTGACCCTCAGGAGGGCTCCTTGCAGGCCAGCGTGTTCCCCTGCTGTCCCCTGCCCTTCTCCTCTGTCTCCTTCCCTGGCAGAGAGAACCTGGCCGCTGCCGTGGGCATGGAGCCCGGGAGCCTCGCGTGGGCCAGAGAGGAGGGATCCAGAGGCCGTGGCTATGTCGGGGAGTGTGCAGTCACTGAAGGTGTTCCTCTGAGCATCGACTGTCCCAGGTCTTTCCCGAGGTGATGCTCTGTTGAACATGAGTGAGGGTCTGTCACTAAATCCCCTGGGCAAGGCCTGTCCGCTTCTCAAGGGCACACTCCTCCCATGACTAATGGCTCCAGCCCGGAGACGTGCCGACCCACGCTTTACAGCTCCTGCTCCTACCTGTGATTTCTGGTAAGAGCAGTTTGGAATTTGTCTCTTGCTGTCAGTACCTTAGAACCCTCTGCCGCTTCTGGTCCACTGCGAGCTGGAAACAAATGTGTAACTGTAAGCCACCCAACCAGGCTCTACCCGCTTGTGTATGCGTTTATTTACACACGTGTTCCTCCAACAGAGGCCAGCCAGGCACTGTGCGCCGGGCTGGCCCCAAAGCTGGCTGGCCTGCTCCTGCCTTCTCCCCGCTCCCCCCACTGTCCCCAGCCTTCAGAGGCATCAATGTGAGGAGGTGGGGGGGAGACTTAGGGCTGGAGCCTCAGGAGGGGCACCTCCGCCAGCGAGATGCCACTGATGCCACCACATCAGAACGAGGTCAGAGCAAGGGGTGGGCCGGCGAGGACCTGAGCGTCTAACTCCGCAGGGCAGAGCCTCTGCCCTTCCCTATGCCTGCTGCGGGGCTGCTGGGTCACCATGTCTGTGCCGAGGTCCGGGCAGAGGGCTCATGAGCCAGCTCCCGGGGGGCGAGTTCTCACCTGCAATCGGTGCCTTTTTCCTTTTCCCGTTCAGAGCATTCGTAGCGGTGCGTGTGATCACTGGGTTGGGTGCTGACCTCCGATCTCTCGCTGTGAAGGCCTGTGTTTTCCTGTAAAAGAAGTCATTCATAGGGTGATCCCTTGACACGTGTGACTTACTCCCCAAAACATCTCAATGTCGTCGAGCCGCCGTTCCTGAGTCAGCTGCAAGACGGTGCTTTTCCTGGCTCTAACGTTTCCCTACGGCCTGTGTCTGGTCGAGGTCTACAGGCGTCCTTTCCCCCAGTAATTACCTGCGTGTAACCCGTGCACTGCAGCCTGTTTTGGGTTTTGTGCGCAAACTGTCCCACGTGTGGCGAGTGGGCGCCCTCCGCTGGCCCCGCAGCCTGGCACCTGCTTCCACACACAGTCCTGCGTCCGCGTTTCTCACGGAGCCGTCACCGCAGAGCGACCGTTAGAAACCAGGGCTGGGGCACCAGGACGCTCGCTGCGTGGAGATGTCCCTGTCCCCTCGCTCCTTCCGTGACGAAAGCCAGGAAAGATGGTGTTAGTATTTCTTCTAAATCAGTGATTCTCAACCTTCCTAAGGCCACGACCCTTGCATACAGTTCCTCATGTGGTGGTGACTCCCACCCATGAAGTTTTGCTGCTGTTAATGCATCGTGATGTAAATATCTGCATTTTCCGATGGTCTTAGTGACCCCTGTGAAAGGGTCGTTCGTCCCCTAAGGGGTCTCGACCCACAGGTTGAGAACCGCTGTTCTAGTGTTCATCGAGTAGGTCTTTTTCTTGGTTGGTAGAAACTCAGCAATGGTGCTACTTTACGCTGAGCTGAAAACCTCTCCTCTAAGGGGAAAAAAAAAGCTTAAAATCCCTGTGTGTCTGTCCCTCTTACCTCCCTGAGGGAGGAGGACATGCATTGACAGCACGTTACTTGCCGGGAAGACCCCACTCCCAGTGCGCAGAGGAGACAACGCTGCATTTCCCTGTGTCCCTCCCACGCGTGTCTGAGCTGCTGCTGTGGGCAGGGGCCCCGGCCGTGCCTCTGGGACCTCTCAGCAAACTCCTTCATCGCCCATGCGCTCTGTCTGCACAGAAAGTTCCTGTTGCCGCTGCTGACCATTTATCCTGCTTCCTCCAGGCGCAGCTAAGTCCAGTCCAGCCTCGAAACCAGGCTCCACACCTTCTCGCCCCTCATCCGCCAAAAGGGCTTCATCCAGCGGCTCGGCATCCAAATCGGACAAAGATTTGGAGACACAGGTCCTACAGCTTAATGAGCAGGTACGTCCTCCTCCCTGGTCCCTCGTGGGGGAGCAGGACAGGTGGGGGGGGGAGGGAAGGTTGATCCGCATCCAGCACGGCCGGTGTTGAACCTGAGGAGGAGCAGGGTAGAGTTAAAGAAAACAGACTAGAGAATACAGTTGGGGCCAGTGGGTCACTGTGCCCGGAGGAGGAAACGGTGACACAGCCTGTGAGCGAAGCTTTAGTTCACAGTCCGATCTCACAAAGCAAACAAGGGCAAGAGTTTTACAGTGTGCTTGTGAGCTTCAAATCTGCTTCTTTCCTGTTGTTGTCGTTCTCTGAGCTCCGTCAGGCTTGCTTTAGCAGCACTTAGCTACCTAGACTATAGGGTCAGACTTACAGCCATAGCCTTCCGCTGTCACTGTGCTGGGAGGGCTTTGCCACCAGTCAGTGCGAGGCTTGAACCTGCCCAAACGCTGTGCCGCTCTCCGCAGGGGGGGAGGCGGAATCCGTGGTTGCAAACGAGTAAGAGTGGAAGGAAGTTTCAGGGCCCACAGTGCAGACACAACGCTCATCCCAAATCTCACAGCCACGTTAGGACAGGACACGCGGCTCAGTCCTGGTCAATGGGTTTGCTGGCTACCGCCCCCCGCACCCCCACCACCGCACACCCCTGGATGTCTGTCCACGGCCTGTCTGTCCCTCCGGTGGTCTCCACCTTGAGGCGTGGGGCTCCCGTCGTCCTCACAGCGGCGCCAGGCGTGTCCTGGGTGATGGCACTGCGTGCTGCTGGGCATGTGATGGCAGCAGGACAGCCGCCCTCCCCAGTGGAGCGTGTGGACGGTACTGTGAGGCAGTGGCCATGCAGCCGAGACTCATTACCCCAGGAGCACGGAGCCCCATTCGGGGTGATCGGGAAGTCCAGTGTCTTTTCGGTAGAACTTTCCCTTCCGTCAAATATTCCTCCCGATGCCAGTCTGGCTCCGCTGCCTTTGGATTTCCTGTGTGGACGTGAAGGTGCTTTCTAGCTGCCCGCGCTGACTTTGTATTAAGTCACAAAGAAACCACTCCACACGGTGTGTGCTTTACGGGCGGCTTAGAACTCCATGTCACACAAAAATTCTGCCCGTATCCAGACCACAGTGTTTAGTGGTCGCGTCCCTAGGGCTGAGCTGGATTCAGAAATTGAGAACTCTCGCTCGGTTTAGTCTTTAGAAAGTTGTAATAGTAATAAAGCAATTGGTAGGGAGGGGCTGCTGCAGACGCCATCACCCCGAGTTAGGAGGGGGGTCTGGTGTTCTGTCTGCTCCCCGCACTGGGCGGAGCCTCCATCCAGGTCCCCGGGCGGTTCCCACCGCTCCCAGGCCGGTCCCAGTGATGCACCCGGTGCGTGGTGAGCGTCTGGCAGCGGTTTTGAGATCACTGGACACTTGCAGTCCAGCTCCGGGGTTAAAAGCAGACGTTGCTAACCAGGGCGTTTGCGTGCAGTCCCCATCACCAGTGAAAGGGGGGAGCCTATGTCATCGCCGGGCGGCCTTTGACTTAGAAACCGGGGTGCCCGCCTCACCTGCCACGTCTCCGCGGGAGCCCCCGTAGAATTCCCAGCAACACTCCTCCTCCGCGGGTGGCAGGCGGGGAGGACAGCCTTAGCCACAGGCCTCGCTGCTCCAAGCCTGCAGGTTTCCCCCGGAAACGGGGGAGCCACCCAGGCACCACTGGTTAGAACCGGACAGTAAGGCTGAGTGAAGGTCTGTCAGGGGTTCTCCGCCTTCCTAACGCCGCGGCCCTTTAATACAGTTCATGTGGTGGTGACCCCCAACCATAACATGTTCGTTGCTACTTCATCACTGTCCTTTTGCTGCTGTTATGAACTGTAATGTAAATATCTGTTTTCCGATGGTCTTAGGCTCTACAGCAGTGGTTCTCCACCTGTGGGCCGCGGCCCACAGGTTGAGAACCTCTAGCAAGGTCGTCTAAGACCAGCAGGAAACAGATATTTACACTACGATTCATAACAGCAGCAAAAGGACAGTGATGAAGTAGCAACGAACAGTTTTATGGCTGGGGTCACCACCACAGGAGGAGCTGTGTTAAAGGGCCGCAGCGTTCAGGAGGTGGGACCCACTGCTGTGGCGGGAGGTGGACTGCTCCAGTGCCAGGAAGTGAGTGCCGTGGGAACTCGCGTGCATTCAGACAGTCTCCTCACACTGGGAAGCACACTGGGCGAGCCCAGCCGCAGAAATGAATCAAAGGATGGGGGTGGGGGGGAGACATCCCTGGAATAAGTGGGAGTTACGGAGAGAGCTCGCATGCAGGCCGTGGTGGGGGAGTAGTGGGAGAGGAGAAGGCCGCTTCCCGGCCTTACGGGGGCCCCGCCTCCGCCCCCTCCACCACGGAGCTGGGAGCAGGAAGGAGCAGGAGCACCAGCTTTGTGAGCGGCACTTTCAGCCTGGAACCGGCTGCTATTGATGTCCATCGTGTGATTCAGCTCCTGTGGGTTTGACTGGGGGACGTTTATGGCTGCGCATCCTCACCTAACGCGTCTGGAACAGCACCAGGGCTGGTGGGGCTGGTACCACTTCCGGAGCCTCGGCGCTCTGCTCCTCACACCGGCCTGGTTCCTGTTCAGACGCGTGCAGAAACCCTCGCTGGTGCAGGGAAGGGGGGCGTGGTTTGTGTTAGAGCCAGACAGGATGTGAGGGACGAGGGCAGTGTCCTTTTCGTGGAATTGAGGCTGCTGGTGGCCTTCGGTTTTGCCGGTGTTCAATCATCAGTGCGATGAGAAACGCGTGTGAACTCTTGGCACATCGGTGCCCTGCTGCTTGGCCAGCAGGGCGTCAGCGAGGGGCACCGAGTAGGCCTCACAGAGCGGGTAGAACTGGCCCTGGTGCCCCAGGACGGGGAGGAGGCTGCCAGTGTGCGGGAGGCGGATGTCGCTCAGAGTGTGTCTGATGCATCGCTGAGTCGGCCCTTGAGGGCCTTGAGCACTCCCGCAGCCGTGACAGCCGTGGCTCTGCCTCCCGCCAGCACCAGCACGCAGTCCGGGACCACGGAGGGCACACAACCCAGAATGTCCTTGACCAGCTTCGAGGGCAGGGGCTGGTTTTGGAGGGAACGAGCTTCCATCGCTTCCACTGCCCACGAAGCCGGGACTGGGAGTCGGGGCCACGCCCCCAGGGTTTGGTCTCACCCGGTTCCCCTGTGTGGTCAGCGCCCCGCGCCCCAGAGCGAGCACCTGTCCTGTCTGGTCCAGAGCTCAGGGCGACTCTATGCAGTGCCGTGGAGCCACGAGGGTCCTCAGAGTACATCGCAGTGACCACAGCACCAGCCCCTCCCCCTGCCTGTCCCTCCTCGCGCCCCTCCTGCAGGGGGACCGCTCTGAGGAAGGGGGGCTGGTCCTGTGGGCAGGAGGGAAGCGTCCCAGCCCGAAGGCAGGCATGTCTCCAGCAGGACACCCTCGCCCCGGTTCACACTCACACACACACACACACTCATTGTGGGGGAAGGACCGCGCTCTGAGGTTGCACATGACCTTGGGCCCAGACCCAGCCGCATTCAGTAACTCTCGCGGACAGCTGTCCCGTGTCCTGGGCTCCGCACGGGCAGGGGCTGGCGGTCTGACCTGTGCGGCGGTCCCCTCCCGCCCGCAGGTACACTCGCTGAAGCTGGCCCTGGAGGGCGTGGAGAAGGAGCGGGACTTCTACTTCGGGAAGCTGCGGGAGATCGAGCTGCTGTGCCAGGAGCAGGGCCAGGAGAGCGACAGCCTGGTGCAGCGGCTGATGGAGGTCCTCTACGCCTCCGACGAGCACGTGAGTGGGCGAGCGCGGGAGTGGGCGCCCACGCTCTTCTTTCGCCCAGAGACCTCAGCTTCTTCTCGGTCGTCCTCACTGGGCCTGTCACTCTCAGAGCCGACAACATGGGCGCTGAGTTCCCAGCTCCGGGCAGGAGGGCGGGCCTCACCCCAAGTCTTGCCTCCGGGGTTCATTTCAAGGGGGTCTGTCTGTCCGCCTGAGGATCCACTCAGCTCCTCTTCTGCTCATCACACCACTACCCGCAGGAACGCGCACACACACACACACACACACACACACGAGCGTGCTGCCGCCTGGAGTCGGAGCCGCTGTCGGGGTGCAGGCCATGCACGAGCAGCAGTGGTACCTAAGGCCCCTCAGGAGGCGGCACAGCAGTCCTCCCCTCGCCTGCTCCCTGAACCCCTGGCCTCTGGAGCGGAGCCTGAGTGAGCTGAGCACCAGTCTCACCGGGGCTTCCCAGGGGAGAGGCAGGGCCGGGCCAGGCAGTCAGTGTCAGACTCTGGCGGGTCCCGCATGTCTGGCTGCTGTGTTTGTGGAGGGGAGCGCAGGGAGACCCCAGCGGGCCCCGGGCTGCGTCCTTCCACAGCAGGAAGCTTGCAGCCGGCTCCGAGAGAGGGCGAGGCGCCTGCTCCCCGGTCCCCTCTCAGCTAAGACCACCCCCCCGCAGGAGGGCCCCCCCGAAGAGCCCGAAGCGGACGAGCAGGCGCACGAGCAGCCGCCGCAGCAGGAGGAGTACTGACCCCGTCGCTGGGGACTTTGCTTCTGGAGCTCGGGACACGGTGGCCGGCGCCACGGACTGCGGCCTCCTCGGCCACCTCGCGGGCGCTCCTCTGCCAAGACCCAGAGCGGCCCGGCCGCCCAGCGCCCCCGCTCCGCCCCGCCGCCACCGCCACCGGCCGCGGGACGGGTTCCGTCCCCTCCTCCCCCCCCGCCCCCCCTGGTGTGAACAATGGTAACTCGATATTGGTATTTATATTGGCATTTCTCACCGTGTCACTAGCCGTCACACCCCGTGGTGCTTCGATGTTTGCGGTCTGACCTCTGGCTGCGTCTGGTAGGACAGGGAGTGGACGAGGGCAGAGACGCTCGATACGAAAGCCATAACGACAGCGACGGTCTCCTCTGCTCACCACCCGACGGGAAGGGAAGGAGGGACAGCGGCCCGGCAGCCCCCCTGTCCTGGGGGCTTGTCCCCGAGCGACGCCTCTAGACCCAGCCTCCCCTTGGCAGGCGAACCCCGCTTCTCATGGTTTTCTTTCTCAGGGTCCCCTCGGGGGCAGCCGCCCTCCTGCAGCCTCATCGGCTCTGCCTGCACCCCCTGAGGGCTCTGCGAGGTCCCCGGCTCCGGGGTGGGATGCAGCCCGAGGGCGGCTCGGGAAGGGGGGTGGTCCCAGGAGCGCCAGGGCTGAGGCTGACAGGAACCTTCTGGAAGAGGAGTTCCCCTTCACCCTGCAGCCCCAGGCCATCGCCCGTTGCTAGAGACGGGGGGGCGGGGTTCAGACCGAGGAAACGATGAATTAGAAGCATTCCTTTTTTTTTTTTTTTTTTTTTTTTGGACTAAGATTTGCACATTTTCTCAGTGTCTTTCCACACCGCCGCCTCCTTTGTTCGAGAGTTGGTTTCCCTTCCCGATCCCTCCTCCCCTCGGTCCCTACCTTGAGGTTCCCCTTCCCCGGGCATCGATGTGGCAGGTGCCACCGGAGCAGCCAACAGGTGTGCCCACCCACGCTCCTCTCCGC
>PVJN01030163.1:0-25856 GCA_004026805.1 Lasiurus borealis | reverse complement strand
AGTCTAAGGGAAATTTGGTATAACATGAAACTAAACAACATCCACATAATTGGGGTTCCAGAAAGAGTGGAAACTGAACAAGGATTAAAGAACCTGTTTGAAGAAATAATGACAGAAAATTTCCCTAATATAGGAAAAATAAAACCACACAAATTCAAGAAGCTCTCATAGTCCCAAGCAAAATTACCCCCTACAAACCGACACCAAGGCACAGAGAGTCCAAACTCCCCCCGTATGAGTTTCGACTGGATCTGGGGTTTAGTGTCGTAGGATAAGGGGTTCAATGCTCTTGGGAGTCTTCGTTTCTCTCCCGCCAGAGAAAGCCAGCCAGGTACTCGGTCACCTGCTCTCTCAGCACGCGCGTCTCCGGACCTCAGCTTTTTGCAGCTCCTCTGGGTTTCTGTGAGCCCCTCTCTTTCCTTCTAGTTGTAGAACTTATACTCGGCCAGCTTTCCTGTGGTTCTGGATGATGTCCGTTCTGTCTTTTAGTTGTAGTTTTGAAATTGTTGTGCGAGTCAGCAGTGTAGGCATTTACCTATGCCGCCATCTTGGATTCTCTTCCTAAAGAAGGCTTTCTGCTCAGTCTCTTGCTGGTGACTCAGTCAGGTGCAGAACATGTTTTCACTATGAGAGACACTGTTTACAGAAATGGGTCCTCTGGGTTGCTAAAGCTGTCTCAAGACCTTATGTGTGACTCTCCTTGTCCAGATACACTGTGCTCATAATCGGCTTCCTTGTTATGCATTTTATGCCAAGAATCTGAAAAGAGAGAAATCATGAAATTAATGTTGAATGTGGTGTCCCATTGCAAAAGTGCATTACACATAACATGTTGGTTCTATGCAATTGTCTGAAAATAAAAGATCTGTGACAAGGATTAGTAAGAGACATCTGAGAAGTTCTGGGACACTAAAGACCACAAAACAGGGAAGACCTGACCAGAAATATGACTCAACTATGACAAATATGACATGGAAGAGAATCAGAATCTCCAGTGCATTCTTCTGCTAACAGCCTTCACCAGGGCTCATTTGCTGGTGACAATGGCAGGCTGTGAAGTAAACTGATTACATCTTTTACAAGTAAAATTCAACAAATGAGTAGCTGGTTTAGAAGGATTAGTTAAGCAAGTGTGCACACCTCATAACATATGTGGAGGCACATGTTGGAGAATACTGCAGAGGGAGTAGTTCAGAGGATCAGGTGATATAAAAATGCCAAAAGGGTGATAGAAGCCAAAAGGCAGAACAAATGGCAAGTCAAGCAAAGTGGCAAGTTTGGAAAAGCAAAGGTAGAAATGAGGTGTGGCCAGTGGCACCTGCACCTTAACATTTGGACAGGAGCAACCCGAAAAAAAGCTCTTATGTTATACCTAGCTACTAGCTGCCACTTAGCAGGGCTAGGCTTCCTCTGAGACCATCTTGCATATTCACCCTGTGAACAAATTGAGTTCTCCATGCACTTTCTACTGTACAGATATGTACAATCTAAATGTTCCGAGTACTGATGAAAGACAACAGAGGTATGTAGCCTGCATGGGTGCAGAAAAATACAGCGTGCAATAGTATTTATGAAGGATATAGTACAAACAATTGAAGTAGGGTCTTTTTTATATATAAAGTAATAAATCTTCTATTTTTTTATTAATTTTTTTTAAATATCTCCCCTATACCCCCCTCCCTCCCAGGCATACCCCAACCACCCCAGTGTCTATGTTCATTGGTTATGCTTATATTCATGCATACAAGTCCTTTAATTGATCTCTAATCTACCTCACCTAACTTTAATCTTCCTGCTGTAATTTCACATTCTGTTTGAAGCTTTACTGCCTCTGTATCTATCCTTTCATTCATCAGTTTATAATGTTCTTTATTATCCACCAATGAGTGAGATCATGTGATGCTTCTCATTCATTGACTGGCTTATTTCAATAAGCATAAGGCTCTCCAGTTCCAACCAGGTTGCTGCAAATGGTAAGAATTCCTTCTTTTTAATGGCAGCATAGAGTTCCATTGTGTAGATGTACCACAGTTTTCTGATCCACTCATCTGCTGATGGGCACTTAGGCTGTTTCCAAATTGTAGCTATTGTAAATTGTGCTGCTATGAACATAGGGGTGCATAAATCCTTTCTGATTGGTGTTTGTGATTTCTTAGGATAAATTCCTAAGAGTGGGATTTTAGGGTCAAATGGGAGATCAATTTTTAGTTTTTTGAGGAAACTCCATACTGTTCTCCACAGTGGCTGCACCAGTCTGCATTCCCACCAGCAGTGCACAAGGGTTCCTTTTTCTCCACATCCTCGCCGACACTTGTCATTTGTTGATTTGTTGATGATTGCCATTCTGACAGGTGTAAGATGGTATCTAATTGTCGTTTTGATTTGCATCTCTCGGATTATTAATGACTTTGAACATGTTTTCATGTGTCTCTTGGCCTTACTTCTGCCTATGGATTCCTCTAGTATTTTTATGGTTTCCCTTCTAATGTTTAAGTCCTGTATCCATTTTGAGTTTACTTTTGTATTTGGTGTAAGTTGGTGCTCCATTTTCATTTTTTTGCATGTATCTGTCCAATTTTCCCAACACCATTTATTGAAGAGGCAATCTTGGCTCCATTGAATGTTCATGCCTCCTTTGTCAAATATTAGTTGAGCATAGTGGTTTGGGTGGATATCTGCATTCTCTATTCTATTCCATTGGTCTATATGTCTGTTCTTGTGCCAGTACCAGGCTGTTTTGAGAACAGTTGCCTTGTAGTATAGCTTGAAATCTGGTATTGAGATCCCACCTACTTTATTCTTCTTTCTCAGAATTCCTGTAGCTTAGCTATTCGTAGTCTTTTTTTGTTCCAGATGAATCTATGAAGAATTCTTTCTAGGTCTGTGAAATATGTCATTGGTATTTTAATGGGTAGTGCATTGAATCTATAGATTGCTTTGGGTAGTATGGACATTTTAATGATGTCGATTCTCCCAATCCATGAGCATGGTATGCTCTTCCATGTGTTAACATCTTCCTCTATCTCTTTTTTCAGGGTCCTGTAGTTTTCTGCATATAGGTCTTTTACCTCTTTAGTTAGGTTTATTCCTAAGTATCTTAATTTTTTTGGTGCGATGGTAAATGGGATTGCTTTTTTTAGTTTCTCTTTCTGTAATTTCACTATTAGAGTATAGAAATGCCACAGACTTCTTAGCATTAATTTTGTATCCTGCTACATTGCCAAATTCATTAATTAAGTCAGTTAGAGTCCTTTGAGTTTTTTATGTACAATATCGTGTCATCTGCAAATAAGGACAGCTTTACTTCTTCTTTTCCAATTTGGATGTCTTTTATTTCTTCTTCTTGTCTAATTGCAATGGCTAATACTTCCAGTACTATGTCAAACAGGAGAGGTGAGAGTGGGCATCACTGGCTTGTTCCTGTTCCTAGGGGAAATGGTTTTAGTTTTTGCCTATTGAGTATGATGTTAGCTGTGGGTTTATCATATATGGCTTTTATGATGTTGAGGTATGCTCCTTCTATTCCCACTTTGCTGAGAGTTTTTTTTTTTATCAAGAAAGGGTGTTGGATTTTGTCAAATGCTTTTTCTGCATCAATTGATATGACTATGTGGTTTTTATCTCTCAATTTGTTTATGTGATGTATCACATTCATTGATTTGCGGATATTGTACCTTCCCTGCATTCCTGGGATGAATCCTACTTGGTCATGGTGTATGATCTTCCTGATGTACTGCTGGATCCTATTTGCTAGAATTTTGTTGAGGATTTAGGCATCTATGTTCATGAGAGATATTAGCCTATAATTCTCTTTTATTGTATTGTCTTTATCTGGTTTTAGTATTAGGGTGATGCTGGCTTCATAGAAGGTGTTTGGAAGTATTCCTTCTTCTTGAATGTTTTTGAATAGTCTGAGGAGGACAGGTTTTAGTTCTTCCTTGAATGTTTGGTAAAACTCTCCGGTGTAGCCATCTGGTCCTAGGTTTTTATTTGCTGGAAGCTTTTTGATGACTGCTTCAATTTCTTCCATAGTTATTGGACTATTGAGATGTTTGGATTCCTCCTCATTGAGTTTTGGGAGGTTATATTTTTCTAGGAAAATGTCCATTTCTTGCCGGTTGTCCAATTTGTTGGAATAGAGTTGTTCATAGTATTTTTTAACAATCCTTTGTATTTCCACAGGGTCTGTTGTTATTTCTCCTATTTCACTTCTGATTTTGTTTATTTGGGTCTTCTCTCTGCTTCTTGGTGAGCCTGGCTAGAGGACCATCAATCTTGTTTATCCTTTGAAAGAACCAGCTCTTGGTTTTGTTGATCTTTTGAATTATATCTTTGGTCTCCAAGTTGTTTATCTTAGCTCTGGTCTTCACTATTTTCTTCCTTCTGAGTACACTGGGCTTTTCTTGTTGCTCTCGTTCTAGCTTTTTGAGTTGTAGGGTTAGGTAATTTATTACCATTGTTTCCTGTTTTTTTTTTTATTTTTTTGCAGTAGGCTTGTAGGGCTATGAACTTCCCTCTCAAGACTGCTTTCACTGTGTCCCATAAATTTTATATTGTTGTGTTGTCAGTTGTCATTGTCATTTATCTCTTCCTTGATCTCTCTGGTTACCCAGTCATTGTTTAATAACATGCTGTTTAGTCTCCATGTGTTTAATTTCTTTCTATTGTTTTTATTATAATTGATTTCCAGTTTTATGCCACTGTGGTCTGAGAAAATGCTTGATATGATTTCTATCTTCTTGAATTTGAAGAGAATTTTCTTATGACCCAACATATGATCTATCTTTGAAAATGACCCATGTGCACTGGAGAAGAATGTATATTCTGTGGCTTTGGGGTGAAATGTTCTGAAGATGTCAATTAATTCCATCTGGTCTAGTGAGTCATTTAAGGTTGATGTTTCTTTGCTGATTTTTTTGTTTAGAGGATTTGTCCAATGGTGACAGTGGGGTATTAAAGTCTCCCACTATGATTGTATTGCTGTCAATCTCTCCCTTATTATCATCCAAGAGTTTTCTTATGTATTTAGGTGCTCCTATATTGGGTGCATATATGTTTACCAGAGTTATTTCTTCTTGTTGGATTGTTCCCTTTAGTATTATGAAGTGGCCTTCTTTATCTCTTGTCATGTCCTTCACTTTGAGATATAAATTGTCAGATATAAGTATTGCAACCCCAGCTGTTTTTTCGTTTCCATTTGCCTGAAATACCATCTTCCATCCCTTCACCCTCTATATGTGTTCATCTCTTTTCCTGAGGTGGGTTTCTTACAGACAGTAGATATATGGATCACATTTTCTTATCCAATCGGTTACCCTATGTCTTTTGATTGGAGCATTTAATCCGTTTACATTTAAAGTTATTATTGATAAGTACTTATCTGTTGCCATTTTTAGTCCTTACCCCTGAGCTCCTTCTTCGCTTCCTCTTTCTTTTTATTACAGAAGACCCTTTAACATTACTTGCATTTCTGGTTTGGTGGTTATATATTCCCTTAGTCCTTTTTTGTCTGTGAAGCTTTTGATTTCACCTTCAATTTTGATTTTGAATCTTGCAGGGTACAGTATTCTTGGATTCAGACCTTTCCTTTGCATGACTTTGTATATTTCATTCCATTCCCTTCTGGCCTGATGAGTTTCTGTTGAGAAGTCAGTAGCTAGTCTTATGGGGGTTCCTTTGTAGGTAACTTTCTGTTTCTCTCTGTTTGCTTTTAAGATTCTTACTTTGTCGTTGGTGTTTGCAAATTTAATTATAATATGCCTTGGTGTAAGTTTGTTGGGTTGATTTTGCTTGGGACTCTGTGAGCTTCTTGGATTTGTGTGGGTTTTTTCTTTCCTATATTAGGGAATTTTTCTGTCATTATTTCTTCAAACAGGTTCTCTAATCCTTGTTCAGTTTCCACTCTTTCTGGAACCCCAATTATGTGGACGTTGTTTTGTTTCATGTTATCCCAAATTTCCCTTAGGCTCTCCTCTTGTTTTTAAACTTTTTTTCCTAGAAGCTGCTGTACTTGGGTATTTTTTCCTACTGTGTCTTCTAGCTCACTGATGTGGTCCTCTGCTTCTTCTAGACTACTTTGATGCTTTCTATTTAGTTCTTTATAGCAGTGATGTCATTTTTCATTTCTTCTTGATTATTCCCCATTTCTTTTAGGTTCTTCTGCATTTCTTCTTGCTTCTTTTGCATTTCTTCTTGCTGCTTCTGCATTTCCTCTTGGGTCTTCTCCATTTCTTCTTGGGTCTTCTTCATTTCCTCTTGGCTCTTACTCACAATGTCAAATTTGTCTTCCATTCTTTTCCTCAACCTTATGATCATTTCTCTGAACTCCTTCTCTGGCAAACTTATTTCTGCTTCTATTTTGTTTACTTCCTTTTCTGGTGATACCTGCCTCTCTGTTGTATGCGGGCTGTTTCTTCTTCTGCCCATGGTTTTTCTTCTCAGGGTGTCTGGTTATGTAGTTTTCTCTCCTATGTTGATTCAAAGGCACAAACTACAACACGACCCGGTACAGCACACAAGGCACTGAACAGAAATGTATTCACAATGTTAATAATCACTAATAAGGTGACCACCAATGAAAGACAAATTAGGGGTAATTAGAGAAAGAAGAAGAGGAAATTGAGGAAAAAAGAAAGGAATGAAGTACCAAAATCTAATTGGGAGAGGGAGAAAAAAATATATAAATAAATAACTAAAAATTGAAATAAAATATAAAAAGGAGAAGGAGAAAAAAGAGAAGAAAAAGAGAAATAAAGTCAGAGAGAAAAGAAGGTGGATAATAGAGAAAAGGGGAACAAAATATAAATGTCAGGAGAAAACTCCAATAGAACAGTCACTAATCCCAATAAAGGCCAGCAAACAATACCTAGAGATTAATACAAATTGCAAATAACAACTGTTATCCAGGGAGGCGAAAGAAAAGAAAGGTAAAAAACAAAGCAAGCAAAAAGCAAAATAAAACAAGTAGAATAAACTAAAACAATCTCACAAAAAATTTCAAAAAATCGATATAATCACTTTTCAGGCAAATAGCAACAAAAGGACATAGAGGAAAAAACAACTTTTTGGCTAGTGAAGTCAAGAAGAGAGAGGTTTGTATGGACTTGTAGTAGGGGATTTGAAATTAGATATATAAGTGGGGTAAAATTTTAACCAGGTAAAGAGAAAGAATAGGGAGAATCTAAAGTTGGAAAAGGGAAAGAGAAACAAGACAACAAAATGGGGAAAGTTAGGAGGAAAGTGTTGGCATAAAGGTAGAGTTGAGTTGGAATAAAATTATGCTAAAGGAACGATGAGAACAGAATGTAGAACTCTGATCCCGAAGCAAAATAAAGAGAGAACAAAATGACACTTGTTTTTTTCCAAAAAGGTAAAATACTAGTAGTAATTAATAATACTAGTTGAAAACAAAAATGTTATAATTAAAAAGGTAAAATCAATTGAGGCGGAAAGAAAGAAAAAAATAGTCTTTTAATTAAAATATGTAAAAATGAAAAATAAAAAATAAAATTTTTTTGGAAAAAGAAAAAAAATAGAATGGTCTTTCACTTCCACTACTATTCTGCTTGGCACTCCTGTTTCCTGGTAGGGAAGGTATTGCAGTTCCCTGTGTTCCACTGTTGGTGTTTTATTCTTTTGTGGTTATGGAAGAGTCAATTTGTGTGTCATCCACTGGGTGGCAGTGTTTCGGAATTGATCTCTGAGACAAAGCACAGGACCTCTCTAGGCTGTGCTCAGATCCTGCTACTCTGTGGTTCTCATAGCCGGTTTGTGGGGATTTTGCAGCCGGGACACTGTAATAACTCCCAGGCTGTCCCTCTGCCTCGGATAAAAACGAGTTGTTTTCTAGAGCTCCCCTCTGTCAACAGCTCAGAGAGTTTGCCTCCACACGTAGGGATCTCCCCCTGCCCACCTCCGCGGACCTCTCCAGAGGCAGCTTTCCCGCAGCCCAGCTCCCACAATGTGTGTCTCTGTTCTGCGGGGGTAGGAGACCTCACTCTATCCCAGGCAAAATCTGACCTTTCTGTGTGCCGTGTGGATCTCTGAATCCGCCGCCCGCGTGTCTGCACCATTTAGAGAACGGTGTTCTGGGTCCCTGGCTGTTTGGTGGGTGCCTCAGCCAGCCACAGCTTTCAGACCTCCGCAGACATCCACCTCCCTCTTATCCCAGGCGAAATCTGACCTTTCCATGTGCCATGTGGATCTCTAGCTCACAGTATATAAAATTTCCAGATTTTCTGCTACCCTGCCAGCCCATGCACTTTTTAAATAGTAGCCCCATAAATGAATAAGTGTTCATTCACTTTCATCTTAATTCCATTGATCTAAGAAATTTTTATGGTGAATGTTTTTCTTATGCATCTTTATGTCTTTTGTTAAATTGTCAGCTCAGAGTCGTTTTCAAATTGTTTAAATACATTTATTATTTTAAGCTAAATGAATCTTGTGCAGCACCTATGACATATGTTTGAATTTCTCTCATTCCTCAATGATTCTATGACTACTTTGCCTTATGGAACCATAGGTTTTGAATACTGGAAATAAAATTGTTTTTCACAAATTTATATTTTTCTATATGTTTTTATGGCTTTCAGAGAAAGGAAGAAAGATGATAGAGAGAGAGAATCATTGAAGAAGTAGAAGAACATTGCCCATGGGGCTTCCTGCATGACACACACTGGATATAGAGCTTGGAACCCAGGCATGTGCCCTGACCACGATTTGAACCAACAACCTCTTGGTTCTTGGTTCGATGCACAATAGTTGAGCCACACTGTTGTTTGGACATTTTCTTCACAAAATAAATTCTAAAGGCAATTCAAATTCCACTTTTACGATAACACTTATAAGTTCATCTGCATTGCTAACATGTTTTTCCACTCTTTTCTAACTTTAGGCATTCAATAGTACAATAAGTGAAATCAAGGTTTGTAGTATTTGTCAATTTTCCTGGTGTAAATCCTCTCATTGTTACTTTCAAACTTCCAAAATGATGGCACTGAACGTGGGCTTGATAAGATACTTCAGCAGCACATCACAATGTTTGATTTATAACTTACTGATAGAGTAGGAACAAATATGCTCAAGAATATTCCTAAGATGAGACCAGTTTGGCTCAGTGGATAGAGCATTGGCCTGTGGACTGAAAGGTCCTGGTAGGGGGCATGTGCCTTGCTTGCAGGCACATCTCCAGTGTGGGGTGTGCAGGAGGCGGCTGATCGATGTCTCTCTCTCATCGATGTTTCTGACTTTCTATCCCTCTCCCTTCCTCTCTGTGAAAAAGAATATTCCTAATAAAATAGTAAAACAATTGGGAAAGGGAAAGTTTTAAACATTACTTAAAACTTTGAATTAAGTATAATTGATTTAAAACATACATTCAAAAATGCCTTTTATTAATTTTAGAGAGGAAGGGAGAGGGGAAGAGAGAGAGATAGAAACATCAATTAAAAGAATCACTGATAGGCTGCTTCTTATACCTCCCCTCTCCCTGGGAATTGAACCTGCAACCCATGTATGTGCCCTGATCATGAACTTCTGATTCATAGGTCGATGCTCAACCACTGAACCACATCAGTTGAGCTATAGTATTTAAAATCTTTTTATTAGATGGATGTATTTTTTTTTATCATTGAGAGTATTTCATATGTCTTCCATTTCTCTCTTGTGTATATTTTCATTGGCGGACCTATTCCAGGCCTCCTCTTCTCCCTCCCCTCAGAGAGCTGTCAGTATGTACCAGTTAAACAGACCTTCCATCCCATCTCATCCTCCAGCACCACGTGTGGTGCCTCAACACCTACACTCACCAAGGTCCTCCTCTGGAGTTGGGAATACTACATTACCCAGAAAGCACTGGGACGGAGTCAGAAGAGGTAAGGAGCATTTTGGTGCCTGTGCATCTCTTTAGAGCAGGACTTCCTGCGTCTTCCTCCTGGTGGACGCTTTGACCTCTTCTGTGGGTTCACAGACTCACAAGCTTTAGCGACCTGGTGGCGAGTGGGAGGAGGTGTTGGAGGCCACGTCCCCGCTGTGCAGGATGTCTCTAAGGCTGGTTGACTTCCTCAAACCTCGAGATTTGGGTCTTCGTGCCTCCCCGACTCCTCTCCACTTACACTGTTTGACTCAGAGTCACTTCATTGAACCCTCCAGGATCTGGTGCTGGTGCAGTTCAGGTCGCAGCCCAGGTCGCAGCATCCAGAACAGTGAGTCCTCGTGGGTGACTGAGTGTGAGGGGCAAGGAGGGTGGTGGGCTACAATGCCACCGGGTAAGGTCGAGGGGGCGGGGGAAAGGTTACTGAGCCGGGAAGGTTTGGAAACCAAGGTCTGATTTGTGTCTAGAGGCAACAAAGAGGATGAGAGGCAGTTTCAAGTGAGGAGTTTTATTTTCGTTCTCAAGACGATGGGACCATGGATGGTTGTGAACAACAGGGGAACATGTTCTGAGATATGGTTCTAAACATTTCCCAAAACTGCCCAGGTGAAGAGCAGACTACAAGAGAGAGGATAGCAGTGAGGGGCAGGAAGGAGAAGTGTTATAAATACAGCAACCCTGCAAGAGGGCGACCTGAGTACCAATCCTTGAGGGAATGCAGGCATCTCTGTATCACTTGACATGAGGCTTAAGCCCATGGATCCTGATGGTGGGTGCCAGGCCCCCAACAGACCTGCAGTTTCCACAGATTCCTGCAGATGCAGAACCATTGAGGGCAGTGGTCAGCAAACTCATTAGTCAACAGAGCCAAATATCAACAGTACAACAATTAAAATTTCTTTTGAGAGCCAATTTTTTTAAACTTAAACTATATATGTAGGTATTGTTATTAATTAGGGTACTCCTCAGCTGGCCTTTGCTAAAAATTCAAGGAGCCAAAGAGCCGCATGTGGCTTGCAAGCCAAGGTTTGCTGACCACTGGCTTAGGGGGACTGGCCTGTGGGGTTTATTTCAGGAACCACTATTGTAACCTCTGAGATAATGGAACTGTCCAGCCACTCTTCTCGGGGGACCTTGGACCTGGGGACCTTGAAGGGACACCAAGCCCAGTATCCTAAGTCCAGGTCAAGGGTCATATGATTTGGGCAACCAATGGAATTGTGTGTGATAGGTCCTTACAAGCATAGGTTCCATAATGTGCAAAGGCTTGAAATCAAGACTAAGCTGATTCAGGGACGAGCAGGTATCCATTTTTAAAAAGCAGGAACTAGAAAAACTGGGACAGGAATCAAGTCCAGAAGAGCTCTGGACTTGGGTTTCTGGTCTGCTGGTGATGGGATCATTGGGGTAAGCAGTAGAGCAGGTGATCTGTCCCCCGTCTCACTGGACTCCTGGTGACTGCAACATGATGCACAATATGGGTGTGAGGACGATGGTAGAATGGCTAGAATGAAACTGCTGTGATAATGTGGGTGAGTGTGATGGTAACTGGAGCACAATGATGGTTGATGTGGAAAAAGCAGTTGCATTATGTATCGGTAATTTAGGTGTGGCCACCTGGATTTTCTAATTTTGAGAATTGGAGATATTTGTAAGAATCAGAGATGATATAAAGGTTTGGACTTCCCTGAAGGTATGAAAGCACCATCAACTGACATGGAGAAAGTAATGTTCATGAAGAGTAAGAAGCTTTTATTTTTTGCCTTTTAGGGTATGAGCTATTTCAGAGACCAGTTCATGGTCATCTGGAACTCTGAAGAGTACTTTCAAAATGAAGACTACTTAAAAAATAGTAAAGTGTAAGGACCAGAGAGGAATTGTAGATCCCTTTTTTTTTTTATTGGAGTCAGAAGAGTAATTCAAAAAAGGTGAGACTGTGGAGAGTGCATATTTACTTCTTTTTTAAATTGATTTCAGAGAGGAAGGGAGAAAGAAAGAGATAGAAACATCAATAATGAGAGAGAATCACCAGTCAGATGATTCTGCCCACTGGAGGATCAAGCCCATAACCAGGGCATGTGTCCCTACACCAGAACTGAACCTGGGACCCGTTAGTCTACAGGACAATGCTCTGTCCACAGAGCCAAACCAGCCAGGGCCACATTTACTTCTTAAACATTCACCAGAATTTCTTGTGACCTTTGTGTGTCCTGGTGTGTTGCATCCAGTTTCGTTGATTTGCTTATGGGCATGAGTGGGCATCTGTGAGACTCACTGGGCATGGGATAGAGGGTCATAGGCAGAGGGACTTCTTACTTAAGGCTGTGAGTGGAGAAGGGGCATCAAGTGCATCACCAGTAGAGGTGGGTTCAGGTCTGTTGTGGTTTTCAATAGGTGAGGTTAAAGGGAAAAAAAAGTTGGGATGGAGGCTGGCATAGCTTAACTGAAGGCTGTGTCTTGGGTGTGGGCAATCAGAGTCAGGGTAGTACATGATAATGTTTGAATTTGCCAAGCATTCTCTGGAATACATGTGTTGAGTGATGACTAAGACCAAGGAAACATACAGCGGTTGGGGCCGTAGCAGTGCAGGTGTGAGAGAGGTGTGGGAGAAAGAGTGATGTGCTCTTGGAGAGGGATTGTGAATTCATGGCCACAGATCCCTGATATGGGCATATAGGGAATAAAGATTGAGTCCATTTCTGGTGATAACTTGATGATACAGCATGGGGAATGCCCGAAAAGACAGATGTTGTGGTACTACGTGCCAGGTCCAGAATTTAGGTATCATAGGTGCACATCTGCTTGCAATTGTTGGGCTGATAGAGTAATCAATAGGAATGTGATAACATACATCAGTGTCACCTGGGCTTGAAAATCTCTACTGGTTTGGGGAAGGGAGAAGGGTAAGGAAGAAATACATTACAGAGGAGGTGAGTTAGAATGTTGAAAAGAAGGTGATTAGAAAACATCGCCTCCTCTTTATGGCATATATGTATTGTCTTTGAAGTTGTGACTCAGGGAATGAAGCTGTATGAGAGAAGTGTGATACAAAGAATTATGTGGAACAGGTAGAACAAAGTGTTGGCCTCACCCTAGGATTGGAATAGAAGGGATGATGAGTGATGCCATGTTTTTGGGGGTCTTGGAGGGAGAATGTGTTGTACAACAAGGTTATTGCCCCATAAGACCAATGTCAAATCCCTCACATCTCTCTTTATGGCCAACATTTATCTGTGCACTATGTTGGGGACACCTATTGTGTTGACCCTAAATGTGAGGTCCTGAGGTCATGTGTAATCAATCTGGGCATCTGCCTTTATTGCTGTGGGAAGACACAGTATCAGTAGGAATATAAGGAGAGAATGACTCTGAATGATGCAGAGCCTGATATTTTCTGTGATGTGGGGAGTGGAGGGAGCAAATGGATATGAAGAGTGGGAAGTATGATGAAAGTAAAAGCCTAGGAGAGAAGCTGATCATGGACTGAACTGTCCCTATTATCACAGGATATGAACTTGGAGGATGTGGCCCTTGCCTTCTCTCAGGAGGAGTGGGGTTTCCTTGATGAGGCTCAGAGACTTCTGTACTGCGATGTGATGCTGGAATTTTTGCACTCTTCTCATCTGTAGGTAAGAGCTTCGCATTGTCCCAGTGTCGTGAGGTGATGCCCTTTTGTCCTTTATTCTCAAAACATAGCTTTCTCTCTCCCACAACCAGAACATGGTTCTGTTAATTTCCTCCTCCGTCTTGTCAAATATGCTATGGCTCTTAGTGCTGAGATGTGTGGAGAGCCCTGACCAATGGACTCTATGAACATCCCTAACACCTATTGCCTCAAAAAGTGCAGAAATTGTCTTGGAATGAGGAGTCTTACAGCATCTTAATGGGCCCCATCTTAATCTTCTTCCTGGGAGGGGGGGGGTGACAATATCCACATTTATTTCTTCCCCTTTCCTCTAGGAAAATGTGCTTTATGACAGGTTATGTTCTTCATTTACATGAACCAAGGGGTATTCTTGTAAGACCCTACTTCAAATGTTTGTGATATTACTTTAACCATGTACTATTGCGGGCCAAATTGCTCTGGGCCAGAGCTGGCTGCTCTACTCCATTAATACTTGGAATATTTAGGTTTTATGAATTGGTAGAGTAGATAATCAGGGAGAAACTTTGTTTCCTCATAGGGTGAACATGCAAGATGGTATCAAAGGAGATATGGCCATTCTGAGTGACAACTTGGAGAAAGATATGACGTAATGGTGGTGGTCAGATGATACCAGGAACTAGCTAATTTTCAACAGTGTTTAGGGGCAGGTGCCACTGGCTACATTCCATTTCTACCTTCTCTTTCTCATATTTGACACTTTGTTGACTAGCATTTTATCTGTGACTTGCTGGCATATGGCTATCTTCACCTTTGTCATCTTTTTGCATCACCTATCCCTCTGCCCTGCTTCCTCTGCAGTATTCTTCTACATGGATCTGCACATATATTATGAGGTGCATATACACATTTAAGTAGTCCTTGAAACCCTGCTGCTTGTTTATTGAATTTTACCTGGAATAAGACATAACCAACCTTCCTTACAGCTTGGCCCTAACAGCAGCAGACCAGCCCTGCTGAGCACTGTTAGCAGAAGACTGAGCTGGAGATGCATCTTCTCTTCCGTGTGGTCCTTGCCATGTGTGTGTCATATTTCTGGTGAGATCTTCCCTGTTTTGTGATCTTCACAGGCTCAGGCCTTCACACAAGCTTCTTATTAATACTTCCTGCACATCTCTTATTTTCAGACAATTGCCTAGAACAAATGTATTAAGTGCAAAACACATTAGCAACGGGACTTCCCTTGTCACCAAAATCAACATTCAGTTCCTCCTCTTTTCTGTCTTTTCAGGTTGTTTGCATAAAACAGATGATGAGAAGGTCTGTCCAGAGCAGAGCATATCTGTTCAAGTAGAGTTGCAGGTCAGGGCCCCTAAGACAGCTTTAGCAACCCAGAGGACCTATCTGTGTAAGCGGTGTTTCTCTGTGTTCAATGATATTCTGCACCTGACTGAGTCACAAGCAGCAGACTGAGTAGAAGGCCTTCTTCACTGATGGATATGTGATAGACTTCTGTTTCAATGCAAACCCTAACCAGCAACACAGGGATTTTGGTAGAGAGAAACTCTGGAAAGAAGACATAGAGAGAGCCTCATTTGTGACCAGGTGCAGTTTCTACTTACCTTGGGTTACTTCAAGCAATAGGGAGATTGGGAAAGTCTTCGCATCCATCTCAGACTTTCTCCAGCACCAGGCCCCTCTAAACACTGAGGAGCCATGCAGTGATAGTGACATTTCACAGGATTCTCTTGATGGAAAAAGTCTTCACCAAACTGGAAATGTGAAAAATTTGGCAGGCACAAGCAGAAAGTTGTCCATCATCAGGATGCCTGCTCTGGAGAAGTGAAATATGAGTTTGACAAATGTGGGAAAGTTTTTAAACAAATCTTTCCCTTCATTTGACATGGAAAAATTCACACCAGTAAAAAGCCCCATCAGTGTCCTGATTGTGGGAAGTTCTTTGGACAAAGGTCCAACATAATTTTACACAACAGAGTTCACACCAGAGAAAAGCCATCTGAGTATAGTGATTGTGGAAAGTTCTTCAGGCAAAGCACTCACCTCACTGAATACCACCATGTTCACACTGGAGGAAAACCCTATGAGTGTACTGATTGTGATAAGTCCTTCAGGAAAGTTGTGAACTCTGAACATAGGAGAATTCATACTGACGAAAAACCTTTTGAATGTAGTGATTGTGGAAAGTCCTTTAGACAGAGACGTTTGCTCATGGACCACCACAGAAATCACACTGGAGAAAGGTCTCATGAGTATAGTAAATAGGGGAAATGTTTTAGCTGCAAACCTAGCCTTATTAGATTTCTGAGAATATTCACTGGAAAAAAGCCTTAAATGTACAGGAGATGTTTTCTCTTTCTCACTCCACAACAATGAAGAAGACTGAAATCCATTTACCTGACAATAGTCCCCTTTTATCTGAACATACACTGTGCAAAACTCCTCATAAGTTTGAGGTACAAGTGAGCCTTGAAGGAGTTGCATTTCACTTGCTAACTTACCAAGGACTCCTTCCTACTCATTGATGTGACTGCGAGTATTTGTGGCTGAAGTGATCTCCTTTACCTGGCTCACCTGTATCTGTGCACCAGTCACAACCTCTGCATGCTTTAGGGAAAAGGAATTCTGTGTTCTTACTTGTGCTTAAGTGAATTATGAATACTCTGAGCTCTTGGCAGGATATTCATTCGTTACTCTCTGACTAGGAAATGGACCTGACCCAGGATTAATCTGAAGCCCCATTCACAAGCAAGAAGTGTTTCCTCTTTCAGAGACATTGTGGTAGTTATCTATGCTGTGATAAATTGTTGCAAACTGATTGCTCTACAGCATTCTGGTGTCTGGTGTTTTTATAATTGTGATTTTGCTTTAGTACCTTTAATTTTGTTGGTTCTAGTCACTGCTTGGGTTGATTTGAAAGCACAATTGTGATGTGACAGCATGTAGAGTTAACAGATATTGTGGGGATCTTAAACTTTCTGTGTTTCAGAAAGGTCAGCTTAATGACAGAAAATCCTTCTTTGTCCATTTTTCTTTGCATTACTACCCAAAGCCTTGAAATAAAGACCACACAACTTTGTGGTTGTGTTTTGCAGGTTTGATCCTTAGCCCACCATTTCAGCTGGTGTGGAGTGATCCAGTCATTATGTTTCTCTCTCATCCCCTTTCCGACTCTCTCTAAAAAGATCATCCATCCTTCTTCACTGAGATGGGACCTCTGTCTGCACAGCCCAACTCCCTTATTGTTCCCTGCCTTTGCCTTGGATGTTCCCACTGCAGCAGGGCATGCTGTGTCCTGTCCAGGAACTGGCAGAAGAGGAGGCCAAGGCAGACTCCTGGGAGGGATCGGGATTCTGGGGAATGCATTCTGATTGGTGTGCCCACCTTGTTAATTCTTGCCTTTGCATAACAGACCCCTTCCCCTGTAGTGAAGTTACAGACCCTGGACTCAGGAATAGTGTGCTGATGGGATGTGTGATTGACAGAGCAGAGAGGTTTGGGGCCTTGTACTGAGGGTATTTTCTGTCAGTACATGGGGCAGGGTCCTTGAGTGGGAGGGCTAAGGGGAGGCTCCAGTAATGAGAACCTGAATCAGGCTGGATGGAGGGGCCACATCCAAAGGTGGCACAACTGAGACCTGTAAAGACCTCATGTGTGAACACTGTTGAACTTGGATGTTCCAGAATCTAGAGTACAGTGTCCCATTCCTTTGAGAACTGCTGTTCTAGTGAAGGACAGCCTACAAACAAGGGGGCAGGGTAGCTGTGACAGGTGATAGGAGCTCAGGGGGAAAGTGAGGCCAGGGGTGGTCAGTGGGGTCTCCCTGTGGAAGTCTGGGAAGGGGTAATAGGCTCCAGGTGGCAGCATGTGGGGAGCATGCCCTGAGCATTTGGAAGGTCACCTTGGCTGGTTTGGAAAACCAGGATCAGAAAGTGAGGTCATGGCTGGGTGGTGGGCTCTGTAAAAGGACTTGACTTTCTTCGCAGGAGGCCTCACAGTTTGCCTTGAGCCCCAGGCTTCCATTGCATTAACTGATGTGGGAAACCTTCAGCAAAATCATTGCCCAGAGACAAATTGACAGTACCGTATGCAAATAAAGAGCCCAGTGGTTTAAATATGTTTGTTTGTTTATGATTAAAAGTGTATCTATAAGGTACTTTAATATAGTCACCACATGGAAAATGACAAATACAGAAATTCACAAGGAGACATTAATGATGATAAACTTCCAAATAATGTCAAAAACCTTGTCAGCACTAGCTGGTTTTGGCTCAGTGGATAGAACATCAGCCTGCAGACTGAAGAGTCCTGGGTTTGATTTCAGTCAAAAGCACATGTCCGGGTTGTGGTGTGATCCCCAATTGGGGACATGCAGGAGGCAGCCAATCAATGATTGTCTCTCATCATTGATGTTTCTATCTCTCTCTCCTTCTACCTCCCTCTCTGAGTCAATAAAAATATATATATTTTTAAAATCTTGCCAAAGGTGGTAATAACACCACAGCATATCCAATAGATGAAATATCTGAGAAAATGAGGAGCCTTAGATATTTGCAATACATCTGTCTCCAAGGAAACCAAGATGGTGGCATAGGTAAACACCTGAACTGCTACCTCATAGAAAAACTTCAAAACTACAACAAAAGACAAAACGAACAGCATCCAGAACCACAGGAAAGCTGGCTGAGTGGAAATTATACAACTAGAAGAAAAGAGAAAAGCACACTGAGACTCAGAGGAGCTGTGGGGGTAAAGGCAGAGGAACGAAGGTGCGCATGTGGAGAGGGCTGGCAACTGAGTACACAGCTGTATTTTTCAAGCAGGAGGGAGACACAAGCTCCTGATTGCTCTGAATTCCAGTTCTGGGCGAGACTCTGGGGACCCAGACTCATACGGGGAGATACTGGACTGTCTGGCAGTAGGTAGAACTCAAGTGTGGCTTTCTCTCAGAGGTGCTTGCAGCAATTACTAAGGGACACTGAGAACTGAGGATCTCTTAGGGCAGGGCTGATGGGAAGCCATTGCTGTTTGCTCCACCCTGAGATTCCGCCCCACCCCAACTGTGCGTGGAGGCTTTTGCATATGAATGGCCAAGTCCTATGACCTAACAGACTGCAGCTGAGTCAGTGAGACCCAGAAAGAAGGCCCAAAAGAAGGACCAATGCCCTTCAGCAGCTTGCATTGCTTCACAGCTGGGCAACATTTGGGCACCTCCAAAACCAAAACAAAGAAGAGAGATCTGCAGATATCTCCATGGCTCCATAGCTCCTGCTGGGTTGCTTCAGGGTTGCCTTAGAGATCCAAGAGTAGTGTACCCAGAGACCAGAGTAGGACCATCCAGGTTACAACTCCTCAGATCCATAAGGGACACATTCAGGGGGCAGACTCAGTGATCACCAAAGCCCCACTGAAGCAAGTTTTGCCTCATAAAGGTGTCTCCAGCACAGAAGTTCTCCCATCAGAACACAGCTGATCCTCACAGCCAATTGGCCTGGATATCAATTCCTCCCAGTGAAACCAACAATAATCATGACTTAATTACAATAAGACTGTGCACACAGCCCACAAAGGGATGCACCAAGAGTGTTCATCTCAGGAAACTGGAGAGACTGAGCCATTGGGCCCTATAGGACACCTAGCACACAAAGCAACTTTACCAACTCAGGGAAGGAGCCAAAATGCAGAGACAAAGAAACAAGTCACAAATGAAAGAAATGGAGAAGAGCAAACGACTGGATATAGAGTTCAAAACCACTGTTATAAGGATTTTTAAGAATTTTCTAGAAACCAATAAATTTAGTGAGATCCTCAAGTATATGAAAAAGGAACAACTAGAAATTAAGCATACACTAACTGAAATAAAATAAATAAAAAAACAATATACAGAGATCCAACAGCCAACTAAAGGGTCACAGAATCAAGTCAAAGATTTGAAATACAAAGAAGCAAAAATCACACAACCAGAAAAGCACAAAAGAAAAAAGAATCCAAAAATTTGAAGACAGTGTTAAGGAGCCTCTGGGACAACTTCAAGTGTACCAACATCAGAATTATGGAGGTGCCAGAAGAAGAGAGAGCAAGATAATGAAAACCTATTTGAAGAAATAATGACTGAAAACTTCCCCCACCTGGTAAAAGAAATAGACTTACAAGTCCAGGAAGTGAACAGAATCCCAAACAAAACAAATCCAAAGAAGACCACACCAAGACACATATAATTAAATGCCAAGAGCAAAAGACAAAGAGAGAATCTTGAAAGAGAATCTTGAAAAATAGTTAGTTACCTACAAGGAAGCACCCACACAACTGTCAGCTGATTTCTCAACAGAAACTATGTAGGCCAGACGGGAGTGGCAAGAAATATTCAGAATGATAGATAGCAAAACCCTACAACCAAGATTACCCAGCAAAGCTATCATTCAGAATTGAAGGGCAGATAAAGAGCTTCACAGATAAGAAAAAGCTAAAGGAGTTCATCACCACCAAACCAGTATTATATGAAATGCTGAAAGGTATTCTTGAAGAAGAGGAAGAAGAAGAAAAAAGGTAAAGATGAAAATTATGAACAACAAATACATATCTATCAACAAGTAAATCTAAAGATCAAGTGAATAAAAAATCTGATGAACAGAATAAACTGATGAATAAAATAGAATCAGGAGCATAGAAAGGGAGTGGACTGACACCTCTTGGGGGAGAACGGAGTGAGGGAAGAGACTGGATGAAACAGTGGGGCGGGGTAAGGGCAGAATATGGGGTGGGATCCGGATGAAGGGGAACTATGGGGGTGGGGAACAATTGTAAAATCTGAACAATAAAGATTGATTTTAAAAATAAAATTAAATACATCTATCTCCAAAAACCATCTTTTCAAATCCCACATCAGTCTCCCTGTGAGCTCAAAGGGAGTGTCTGCCTTAGGAAAGACTCCAAGTTGTCTGACTCATGTTTCCCACTTCCCTAGTTTTGTTTTTAAATATTAGAAATGTGGTTTCTCTAGGGAAAGCACAGTTCCTAGTTCACCATAAGCTGTACCCACTCCAGTGTCCCAAGCTATGTTGGAATCCCTCAAAAACAGCTGCTCCCCATAGGAAAGTCAATATTTATCACTCAAAGAATAACCTACCTTAAAAAAAATAAACAGATGACTTTATTCAGAAATCATCAGGTTTTAGTGCTTAAATTAAAGCAAGTTGGGGATCATGACTATGGCACGAAGAGTATCGGTTTTTCTAAGATCCGTAATATTGATTCTTTTAGTCTGTTGTGGGAAAGAAGACAGACTTCTGGGTTCAGAGTATTCTGAGAACTGTTCTAGAGAGATGGCCCTAGAATTAATAGTATGTCCTTGAAAAATCAAAACCTTAAATACTTTTTTCCCTTTTTAAATTCTCACTGGAGGCTAGCTTTATTGATTGGAGAGAGAGGAAGGGAGCAATAGAGAGAAGAAAAGCAATATCAATGTGAGAGGAAATATCAATTGGTTGCCTCCCATCAATGACCCAATCAGGGATGGATCTGCAACCTAGGTATGTGTCCTTACCAGGAACCAAACCTATACTTTTTATTTGAAAGGGTGTATGAACTGAAACTCCAAGTAACAGCCATATGGCCTAGGCAGCACCTTAATTCTTACTATTTCCTTCAAGACAGTGAATTAGTATGATTTAGCATTTGGGAGAGTGTTTGTTTTGCATGTTGTGTGTTGATTGTATGCATGAATTTGCTTCCCCTTTGGGTGTTCCTAACTGTATCTGTGTATGTTTGTGTCCTTTTTGTATCTGTGTTCTGTGTCCATATAAGTCTGCTCAGGTGTGTGTGTGTATGTGTCCATTGTGTGTGGATATACCCTGTGGTACATGCTGAGTGATCCTGTGTTTTCTTATCTGTGTGTTGCTGTGTGTATGTTCCCATCAAGGTGTTACTGATATCTACAGTGTGGGTCCCTGTGAACCTGGCCATAAGCTCTGCACCTGAGTGCCCACCATAGGATGTGAGTGCTCTGTACCTGAGTGTTTCTCTGCTTTTGTTTTCTGTATATTTTCCTGTGAGTTTGTGTGGCTGCGCACCCAGGCAACAGGCAGCTTCATAAGCAATCTCCCGAGGGGTGATGGAAAGGACAATATGTTCTTCCCTGACCTCTAGGCTGAGCTACTTCTGTCCCTGCTCTTTCAGCCTCTAGTGGTTCGGATCTCAGACCCCAATGATGGATGAAGTGAATGGTCAGTTCATAGAACCCTAGGCTGGGGGAAGGTGGTTACTTGGGAAAGATTCTTATGTCAGAAAATACTTATACAGTGTGGAGGTGTTGTTTTGGGAAGATTCAAGGAGTTGGGGGATCCTTGTTTCCTGGAAATTTTATAAGTGGGTGGCTGCATAAGGGAGAGAGCTGATGGGGAAGATTCATAGGCCCCTAAATACCCTTTGTGAATGAGTAACTGGATACCCTGGAGAGGGCTGGGGGTCCTTTGGTACTCCTAATTCCTGGAAAGCAGTTCATTCCCTTACCTATGGGATATTTCGGCTAACAGGTAATAGAAATAGGTGCCTGGGCTGCTCTGAGCATTACTCCTGGACCTCCCATCTCTTCTCATCTACTGAATGTGCATGGTCTCCTGGTAACATCGGGGCCAGGAGGTAGAATGGGCTCAGTGCTCTCTGCAGTGGGGATGGGGAAAATATGAAGGGATCACATTTAGCACAGGTTCCTGCACAGAGTGAACGGAAACCACAGGATCGTCATTGATGTTAATGTCAGCATTTTCCCAATGAGCCCCTCCTAATGGAGCACTCACCTGGGCAATGCAAATGACAAGGAGGCTTGGAGGCAGGGTAGTGACTGCTGTTAATATAAAAGAACATGGACACAGGAATGCCGGTGGTCCAGTAATCTTCCAAGTCAACTCTCCCATCAAGTAGGTCAGGCTCTACTACTGACTGGGATGTTGGCTACAGCCAGTGATAGACTTTGACCAATGAAATGTGGGAGTCAAGCCTGACACCTCTTACAGAAGAGTCTAGAGCCAATGAGAAGGGCCAACCTCTCTGACCATATCTGATAACACCCAGCAGGAACCTGCATGTTGGCTACTTCTTTATCCTGATCCAGGAGAACAAAGGTGTCCATGTGCTATGAACAAGAAAGATACTTTTTTTACTCTAAACCAGTGGTTGGCAAACTGCGGCTCAAGAGCCATATGCAGCTCTTTGGCCCCTTGAGTTTTTAGCCAGCTTAGGAGTACCCTAATTAAGTTAATAATAATGTGCCTACTTATATAGTTTAAGTTTTAAAAATGTGGCTCTCAAAAGAAATTTCAATCATGATACTGTTGATATGTGGCTCTGTTGACTAATGAATTTGCTGACGACTGCTCTAAACAAGCCACTAAAGCTTTGGGGCTGCTCATTACCCACAATAACATCTAGCCTCTCCTAATGGGAATGCATCTCCTATTCTACCCTCTAGGAGGCAGCAGAGCCTAACATTAGAAGCCAGATCACTGTGGTTAGAGACACATGAGTTTGACTTCCAGCCCTTTCTTCATTAACTCTACAAAGCAATTTATATTGAGTCTCTGAGCCTGGATTCCCTCCCCATAAAATAGATTGTGAAACCATCTTAGGTTGCAAAGAGGATTAAATGCATTCAGTAACTCTTAGCTCCTTAACATCAATATGGTACTGACTACAGATATGCAGATAATGCAAGAAATGTGAATGTGTTGGCTTATATATCCTTTCAAATTTTCTTTTTAACTGAATAGGATAGGATTACATATATTCTCTCATAGCCTGCTTTTTCTCTTAATAATGTAATGTTTTGATGATAAAAAAAGTGGGGGGAGAGGGCTAGGCTGGAATGGCTCAGTTTGTTGAATGTAGTCCCATGCACAGAAACATTGCTGGTTCAGTTATTATTTGAGGGCACCTGCTGTGGTTATGGATTGTAGCCCATTAGTGAGTTATGTAGGAAGAAGCCATTCTATGTTTATATCCTTCTTCTCTCTGTAAATGTCTATTAAAATATCTTTCCATATATTTATCCATTTAGATTTGCAGTCTTAATGAATAATTGAAATAATACTTTTCATCTGATAGAGCATTCTAAGAGTCACAGAATCTGAAATAATGTTTCCAAACAAGAGTTCAGTTTTGTAGACAACACTCCCTAGAAACCTGTGATAATCCCCTGTAACCTAAAGTTGTCAGTCTCCAATGTCACTTGGATGCCCCAGAACAATATTCACAATGGTCAGTGAGTGACTGGGATCCTAGTGCCACTTGCAAAGCTAGATTGCTACATTACCCAAAGGGCCATGCACTAAGGATGGCTGGGTCTAGTCAGTGAAACTCAGGAGAGGCGCATTATTCCTGTGCTCATTGGTTTGAGTGTGACTTCCAGAGTCTTTCTCTTGGTGGTGAATTTGACCTTTGCAGAGTGTTCACAAAATCAGAGGCTCCAATACTGGGTCACAAGGTGTTAGAGGCAATGTCCCCACTGTGCAGTAGTGTGTCTGAGGCTTGTTGAGTCACAACAGGCCACAATTGAGTCCTCTGTGCCTCCCAAACTACTTTCTGCTTCCAGCATTCAACCAGGCCTCACCTCATTTTCCTCCAGCCTCGAGTGTGGGTGCCTGTCCTATCCTGCAGTCCCAGTCTCAGCACCAGAACAGTGAGTTGCTTGAGGGTGCCATATGGTGTGACTGGGTTGGAGAAGGTAACAGGCTGAAAAGCCACTGTGTGAGGCCATGGTGATGTGACTGAGGAGGGAGGATTGGGGAAACCTCATCTGTCTTATACCTAAAGGCAACAAAGAAGATGAAGCAAACTTTTGTGTGACTTTTGCTTTCATTTTCAGGAAGCTGCTGCCATCAATGGCTGTAATACAAAAAGGGGCATGGTGTGAGTTAGGTTTCTAACCTTTCCTCAAGAAGAACATACTAGGAGAATCCAAGATGGTGGCATAGGTAAACACCTACACTGCTGCCTCGCACAACAATTTCAAAACTACAACAAAAAGACAGAACAGACATCATCCAGAACCACAGGAAAACTGGCTGAGTGGAAGTTCTACAACTAGAAGGAAAGAGAGGGGCTCACAGAGACCCAGAGGAGCTGTAAAAAGCTGAGGTACAGAGAGAGCAAGAGATATCGAACCTGGCTGACTTTCTCTGGCAGGAGGGAGACGGAGACTCTCAAAGGCATTGAACTCCTTATACTACGACACTAAACCCCAGATCCAGCCGAAACTCATATGGGGGGAGTTTGGACTGTGAAAGGGAGAAGTGCAAGGAAATTTAAGGGAGTCGCAAAAGATCAGAGGTCTGGTGGCGCGTATGGCACTGTGCAGCAGAGGACCGGCTGCTGATTGTGCCGCTGGCTTTCACGAGTGGGTGGGAGACAGACCCTCCCAACTGTGCCACTTCTAACTCCACTAAACTTCAGTTTCGAGCGAAACCCTGGGGACCCAGACTCGTGTGGTCCCAGAGCACAGGGGAGCCGGAGGGGCAGCAGTCTAGAGGCACTGCGAGACAATGAGTATGCACAGGAATTACCCAGTCACGTGAGACTCAGGGGCCGTGGAGGGAGGCCCGACTGGAAGACAAGGCAGTCCCTTAAGCCCTGAGACTCCACCCATCCCAAGCTCAACAGAGAGGCTTTTGTGGTTTTTCAAGTCTGGTATCATAAGGCTAAATCCAACACAGAAGTTCTCCCGGCATAGTGAAAATGCCGAGACAAGGGAAGGGATCATAAACAAAAGAAATGGAGAAAAACAAATGACTGGATATAGAGTTCAAAACCACGCTTATAAGGTTTTTCAAGAATATCCCAGAAAAGTTGGATAAAGTTAGCAAGTCCCAAGAGGAGATGAAAAAGGACCAACTAGAGATGCAAAAGATCCAACTAGAGATGAAAGGACCAAATAGAAATTAAACATACACTGACTGAAATAAAAAATAATATACAGAGACCTAACAGCCGACTAGCGGAAGGCAAAAATCAAGTCAAAAATTTGAAATATAAAGAATCAGAAAACACTCAACTGGAAAAGCAAGAAGAGAAAAGAATCCAAAAATGTGAATATAATGTAAGGAGACTCTGGGACAGCTTCAAGCGTACCAACATCAGAATTGTGGGGGTGCCAGAGGAAAAGAGAGAGCAAGATACTGAAAACCTATTTGAAGAAATAATGACTGAAAACTTCCCACATCTGGTAAAAGAAATAGACTTACAAGTCCAGGAAGCACACAGAACCCCATATAAAAAGAATCCAAAGAGGACTACATCAAGACACATCATCATTAAAATACCAAGAGCAAAAGACAAAGAGAGAATATTAAAAGCAGCAAGAGAAAAACA
>PVJN01030162.1:0-25842 GCA_004026805.1 Lasiurus borealis | reverse complement strand
AGGAAGTTCTGGAAAACAGGGCGCGGGGGATGGGGGGGTGATGCCCGGAGAGGCACTGAGGGGAAGACGGAGAGCGTGGGGAAGTGGGGAGAGGAGATTGGAGACTCGGGATTTGCCCGGCAGAGATAGGCGGTGAGGGTACCAGGACTGAGGATCCCCCCGGGGCTTGAGTGTGTGAGCTGGCGCCAGAAGCCAGGGGGCCGGGTTAGAGTCTGGTTTCCAAAGCCCAGAGATGCTCGGGTTCCGGAAAGAGGTCCAGAGCCTCCGGAAAAGCAGCTCCTGGAGAAGGTAGTGGGGCCGGGGGCCGCCCCACCACCCTCTGGAGGGGGCAGGGAGCGGGCTGAGAAGGGTAGCGGTGAGCCTGGGGTGGGCCTGGCTGGGCATGGGTGGCCAGGGGTCACCTCCTCTCCTGGGTGCTCTCAGGAAGCGCAGTGGATGACAGAGTTGGGGGGGAGAAGGGGAGGTTGGTAGAGGTACACACCCCTACCCCGCCGCCTTCCACACTCGCCTGTCACAGGGCCAGGCCAGGTTGTGTCTGATGACTAATGGAAGGCCTTTAGGGTTTATATTATATTTACCTTCTTCATGTGTAGTCAGCTCTGTCCCTCCCCCTCTGTTCCCCAGGTACCCTCTGACTAGCTAGCTCCCAGAGAGCTGGGAACTGACAAAGCAGTCCTAGAGTCTCTTGTGATTTCTAAGCTTAAATTTCTCTGTTTCTTTTCTCCCAGGCCTTATAACTGGGAAGAGGGAAAGGTTTATTTAAGTGCTTACTTTATTTTATTATTACTCACCGGATTCAAATCAAACTCTTATACTCCACATAATTCCATTTTCATCTCTTTTGGAGCTGAGCATATTGGATACCATTTGAATCTCTATTTAATTTTGTTTTAGAATTAGAAATTTTTTTAATGTATTTTATTTTAGAAAGAAAGAAAGAGGGGAGGGGGAGAAATATCCCTCAGCTGTTCTGACCAGAAATTGAACTGGCGACCTTTTAGTTCATGGGATGACACTCAACCAACTGAGCCACATCCGCCAGGGTAGAGTTAGAAAATTTTTATAAATCTCTAACCCAACCTCGTCGTCCTATTGGAAATTGGGTACTAAAAATCAGCCATCTAGTAAATGGCAGCACTGCATCTAGAATCAAGATTTTTTTTAAAATATATTTGTGTTGATTTCAGAGAGGAAAGAAGAGGGAAAGAAGAAACATCAACAATGAGAGTGAATCATCGATGGGCTGCCTCCTGCACACCCACACTGGGTACTGAGCCCGCAACCCAGGCATGTGCCTGGATAGAGAACTGAACCATGACCTCCTGGTTCATAGGTTCATGTTCAACCACTGAGCCACACCAGACAGGTAGAACCTAGATATATATATATATTTTTTTTTACTCCAACTTGAAACCATAGGGGTTTTCAACCCTAGCTGCACATTAAAATTGAGTAAAAAAAAAAAAAAAAATTTACCTGGGCCACTTTTTTAAAATACACCTAGATCCAACCATAGATCAAATCTCAGGTTAGGGCCCTTGTCATGGGTATATTCTTAAAATTTCCAAGCGACTAAAATATAACGAAGGCTGAGAACCCCATGTGCGTTGCAGAAGAGATCATGGAAGAAAACCTGAGCAGTGGAAAGCAAGCACAAAGAACACTTTTTAGGGAGACTGCGCTTTTTTTTTTTAACCTAAAATTGAAATGTTGGGTTTTCTAATAGTCACACATTCCTTCCCACTAATACTCAATGACAAGTACCAGTAAGTACACGTACCTCTGACTTTAGCTTCGGAAACCCTTTGTGCCACTAAAATATCTGAGAGCTCCTTTAAAAGGGAGGAGAGCAGAACTAAAAATAATCCGACGGATAGGTGGAATATTCTACCTTATTCAACTCTTCCTGAGCCAGACTTAAAGTAACACCACCTCCGTTCCCCAGCCAGCTATCAACCCAAGCAGAAACAGAAGTCGGAATACACGTCCTCCTCTGAGGCTGGGACGCGGCGATGAAAATAGCGTGGTTATTTTGAGTGCGAAAATGTGAACTTAGCAGTGTTTGTACAGATCGGACAGTTTTGGCGTCCTCCGCAGTAGAGAGTCACATCCTAGGCCTCGCGCTGTTTTCTGCCAGTCGCATAGCCCGGCGTGCCCGCAGCTGTCTGTTTGCACCCCTGCCGGCTCTCGCTTGTCTGGAGAAAGTGCCAGCGTTTGAAATGCCATGTGCATGAGCCAGTATTCCTGGGACATTGACTTCTTCTGGGCCTGAGGCAGAAATGCATAAGCTTACTACTATCACTGTGGGGTTTTTTTTACATTTCTTTACTACCACTATTTGTGTCTTTCCTATTAAAGGGAATCCTTAGGAGTAAATATATCGTAAAATCTTCATATGCCTTCTCAAAATAAAAACTTACATATCCTATAGACCAGTGGTTCTCAACCTTCCTAATGCTGTGACCCTTTAATACAGTTCCTCATGTTGTGGTGACCCCCAACCATAAAATTATTTCGTTGCTACTTTATAACTGTAATTTTGCTACTGTTATGAACCGTAATGTAAATATCTGATAGGCAGGATGTATTTTCATTGTTACAAATTGAACATAATTAAAGCATAGGGATTAATCACAAAAACAATATGTAATTATATATTGTGAAATATTTATTTCTAATGACAAATAAATGAAATTTTGTCTTGAATCATGGTGTAGCATGGGTAACAGTCTTCATGTGACTATAGTAAACTACATTGCTACACTTTGCTACACCAAGGAGCGGTGTGTTGGTTCCTAAGACCATGGGAAATATGCCTTTTCCGATGGTCTTAGGCGACCCCTGTGAAAGGGTCATTCGACCCCAAAGGGGTCGCGACCCACGGGTTGAGAACCGCTGCTATAGATGGTCACACAGAGTATGTGCCTGTGTGGCTCAGTTGGAGTGCTGTTCCTATACTGGAAGGTCTGGGGTTCAATTCCCTCTCAGGATACCTGCTTCATTTGCCAGTTCGGTCCCTGGTTGGGGTGCATCCCAGAGGCCACCAATCTCTCTCTCAAATCCATAAACATATGCTCCCTGACCAGGAATCAAACCGAGATCTTTTGGTTCATAGGTGGATGTTCAACCACTGAGCCACACTGGCTGGGCCAAAATCTCTCTCTTTAGATCTTAGTACAATATGGACCTTAGAGATGCACTGTTCTGGTTTGCTATTTTACCCAAAACGTGTATCGCATCTCTCTGTGTCCTGTCTGGCATTATGGTTTTACTTGGGCATGTCCCTTAAATATATGAACATATTTGAACTTAAAACTACATTGTTCTCATTTAATTTTGTAAGTCACTGGCCATCTTCATTGCATTCTCAAGGTCTTGACGGGCCATAGACTAATTCCAAAATACAAGTCCTTCGGTTCCTATAGGAGCCTGTTGGTCTGTAGACCAGTGGTTCTCAACCTTTTTAATGCCGCGACCCTTTAACACAGTTCCTTGTGTTGTAGTGACCCCTCCAACCATAAAATTATCACCTAAATATCTGTGTTTTCCAATGGTCTTAGGCTCTACAGCAGGTTGAGAACCGCTAGTAGGGTCGCTTAAGACCATTGGAAAACATAGATATTTACATTACAATTCATAACAGTAGCAAAATTACAGTTATGAAGTAGCAAAGAAAATAATTTTACAGTTGGGGGTCAACACAACATGAGGAACTGTGTTAAAGGGTCGAGGTATTAGAAAGGTTGAAAACCACTGCTGTAGACCTTTGCTTTTATAAGATAAGGGCTACTTACTGGTAATTTCTGAAATAAGTTATAGGAAGTATATCTAAACTAAAACAGTCACATCACCTCCTGACCTGTGGTTCTCAGTGGTTAGCGCATCAGCTGGCGCACTGAAGGGTCTCGAGTTTGATTCTCAGTCAAGAGCACGTACTTGGGTTGCAGGTTCCACTCCTGGCCCTGGTCAGGGTTTGGGCAGGAGGCAACCAAAAGATGTGTCTCTCCCACATCGATTGCAGAGAAACCAATCGATGTTGCTCTTTCTCTCTCCTTCTCCCTCTTTCCTTTCTCTTTCTCTTCCTCTTCCTCTAAAAAGCAATGGGAAAAAAATATCCTCGGGTGAGGATTAAAAAAGATTTAAATAGTCACATCACTAGAATTTACTGAGGACTCAGTACTCCGCTTAGTTAGCTGGCTGGCTCACAATGCTTGGAATCAGTATAGCTCTTCCGCACACAAATATGCATAGATGGCTGGCATTCCTACATATTCCTAACAAACTCTCCGCTTCTTTCCTTACAGCTCTATAGTCCTTTCCCAACACAGCACAACGAGCTACTGTCTAGAACACTCTTTAATATGATATTCACTTGGCTCACTCTTCAAATTTTTGCTCAGTTACCCATCCTATTTAATTACTCCAGACTGCCTCTCCCACCCCTCCCTGATCACTCCAATCTCCTTTACCTTACCCCTGCTTTTCCTTTTTCCCATAGCACTTACCACTTACTATGTTTATCATTGATCGTCACCTCCCCCGACCAGAATATAAGCAGGTGGACAGAGCAGGGTTGTTACTAACGTACGCCCAAGCAACTAAAATACAATAGATCACATAACAGGTGCTCCAACAAATACCTGTTGAATGAATTTCTGGGCAGAGGGTGTGTCATCACGATTGGTTAGACAGGAGAAAGAGAAAAAAACAATCATACTGGAAAGGGAAACCTGCACAGAGAATTAAAATCTGAACTCTCATTTGGGATTCAGCTCCTGCCTACCTCGAGCCTTATCTCCAGTCCAGACTGCCAACACCTCTCCCTCTTCAGCTGCTGAACGTGGGGCTTCTTACCTCTGATTTTCTCTTCCCTCCGTTTAGATCGCCTCACCTACCCTCACAGAGCTCAGTCACCTTCTTTGTCTTCACCATATGCTCCTCCCCCCTTTCTCCTTTTACCCGGATGCCACAGTCACTGTACATCCATGGCTTCCAAATAGCACTTCTCCCCCAGTATTGTAGCCAATTATTTCCTCCTCCCCTCAACTAGATCAAGGAGCCTTTAAGGGCAGGTCAAGAAATAATGTCTTTTACTCCAGTTTCCCCAGGGCCAAACGGTCATATGTTAGAGGGACTCAATAAATCTATGCTGCACAGTTACACAAACAGTCCCAACATAATGAGGAAATGACTGTTATCGGAGTGTGAAGAGAGGGAGGCAGGAGTTGTAGCGAGAAATAAAGCTGGAGAAATGGGTTGTGGCAAGATGATGATGTCAGCACCTTATATGCTGTGCTAAAGAATGTGAACTGCCAAAACCAGTTTGGCTCAGTGGATAGAGCGTAGGCCTATGGACTGAAAGGTCCCAGGTTTGATTCCGGTCAAGGGGCATGTACCCTTGGTTGTGGGCACATCCCCAGCAGGGGGTGTGCAGGAGGCAGCTGATCGATATTTCTCTCTCATCGATGTTTCTAACATTCTATCCCTTTCCCTTTCTCTCTGTGAAAAATCAATAAAACATATTTTAAAAAAAAGAATGTGATCTTTTTCTCTAGTCACTAGACAGGCAGTGGGGGTTTGCTTGGCCAGAGAACAGACACGATCAGCTGTGGTATCTGGGACAATATCCTGCCTCTGGTTCCCCATCCATATCCAAAACACCTGCTAGAGCAGTGGTTCTCAACCTGTGGGTCGCGACCCTTTGGGGGTCGAATGACACTTTCACAGGGGTCGCCTAAGACCATCAGAAAACACAGGTATTTACATTATAATTCATAACAATAGCAAAATTACAGTTAGGAAGTATGGTTGGGGTCACACAACATGAGGAACTGTATTAAAGGGTCGCGGCATTAGAAAGGTTGAGAACCACTGTGCTAGAGGAATTACCGAAAGGACACAGATATGCATGGGGTAGGGTTGAAGACACAAATAGCAGCATTTTCTACTTCCTGTCTTCAGAATTCTGTTTGGCTCAGTAGGTTATCATAGCATCATAATGAGGTCAAGGTCACGGTTTAGATCCCTGGGTGAGTCACCGGGGCATAGCCACAGCTGACTGTTAATCTGTGCCAGTTGTCAGATGATAACATGTTATTTCTTAACCAGGAACTGGGTGGAAAAATATGACTGGTTCATCAAAAGTTCATCAGTGTTATTGGAAAAGCAACTCAAAGTGCTTAGCTATGGTTATAGAACCATGCTGTCATTTTAAATTAAAATAACAATATTTTATTAGTGATAACAAAAGAGCACAGCATTGGAGAGAGTATACATTGTTTGTTCCTAGAAAATAAGCTAGAGGTTTAATTGTTGGGATTTGAAGCCAAGACGTAATGAAAAATTTAGTGGATGTTACTGTAGATAAGCTTTATTAATTACTTTTTGTGTATTTAGCAATATAGAAGGTTATTTCTTAATTATTATGTCATAAAAGTCATAGAGCCATTTCTATTAAAAGGATCTGGGAAAATCATATTCATCTTTCATTTATAGCATTGAAAAGTGATTTCTATTTTTGTTCCCTCCTAGCAATCAATGAGCACATCTTTAAAGTGAAATAGGACAATATTAGAAGTTGGGACATATAGGCATAACTGATGTTACTAATTACATCTTCATGTTAATTACAACTCTGAACACTACATAAGTTTAAAAAAAAACCTGGCCAGTGTGGCCCAGTTGTTTGTGCATAGTTCCATGGACCTAAAGGTTTTCTGGTCAGGCATAGGGCACGTGCCCGGTTTCTACTGGATCCCCTGGGGGCGGGGAGGAGCCTGCAGGAAGTAGCCAATCAGTGTTCTGCTCTCACATCGATATTTCTTTTTCTTTCTCTCCCTCCCACTCTCTTTAAAAATCAATAAAAAATATTTTAAAACAAAAAAGTTAATTTTATGGAAATTATTGTTTTCTTAGGTTAATAATGATGATGATGCTAAAACAAAGAATCCTCAGTAACATACAGAAACACCTATGGATGAGATTATATAATGTCTGAGATTTAATTTACTTTCAAAACAGTATAGATATGGGTATGAATGGAGCAAAACTGGTCATAGTGAAAGTTCTTCCTAATGAATGTTTTTAGAAAGAGAGTAAGTTTCTGACTTCCACTCTGGCTGCCTTTCACTAAATGGGAAATCAGCAAACTCAACCCTTTAGCAAGCATTCACTATTTGACAACTCTGTTAGCTGCTGTCACATTTTTTACCACTTTCTCACACCATCCTATGAAGAATTAGTATCACTGTATTCAGGTGAGGGGTATTTTGAACAAAGGAGAGATTGAATTTCAAGGCACATTTTCAGACCGAGGTCTCCTGGTTCCTTGTCCAATATCCATGCTACTACACACAATTGCTTTAAATAGTTACATGAATATATTCTGCTTCTCTGGCTAAATATGAGTACACTTTTACTTTAGTGTCTGGCATATAATAGCTATCATAATATAGTTATATGTAACCCTACAAGCTCCCTAATAACTATCATACTTAAAATGTGGGGGGAAAAAAACAGGCCGAAACCAGTTTGGCTCAGTGGATAGAGTGTCGGCCTGCGGACTGAAAGGTCCCGGGTTCGATTCCAGTCAAGGGCATGTACCTTGGTTGCAGCACATCCCCAGTAGGAGGCGTGCAGGAGGCAGCTGATCGATGTTTCTCTCTCACCCATGTTTCTAACTCTCTATCCCTCTCCCTTCCTCTCTGTGAAAAATCAATAAAATATATTTTAAAAATATATACAAATGAAAATGTAAAAAAAAAAAAAACAATAACAGAAACTGGTGGTTAGTTGTGTTCCAGCTGGCTTGATGCTCTCCCATTTGCCCAGGGCAGTCATTTAACCTGTTGATCATGTGTAATTATTAATTGCAACTCCTTTCACTCTCAAAAGTATTCCAGTTTGCACCTCAAATTTTATGGTCATGCCATTTTTAGTATAATATGAATTAGGCTCAAATGCGCAATATGCAACAGGTATAGGAAATTTATAAAATTCAAACAGTATGTTCTTGGAATAAAGGTTCATGTCAGAACCGTCCTGCATTTCCACACTACATGCCAGACATTTAATAAATTTGGTTGAGCACAGCCAGCGTGCCTCCGTAGTTGAGCATCAACCAGGAGGTCACAGTTCAATTTCAGGTTGGGACACATGCCTGGCTGGTGGGCTCAATCCCTGGTGGGGAGCAGCCGATCAGTGACTCTCTCTCATCATTGATGTTTCTTATTTCTCTCTCCCTCTTCCTTTTCTCTTTGAAATCAATAAAACAAAAAAAATATTTAAAAATAAATTTTGTTGAAATAGAGTTAATGAATTCTCCATTAGAAAAGTAAATTACTCTTGATCCCAGCAGGAACCCAGAATTAACGAAACGGAATACCAAGACTATCAAGCCCATCTTCTAGTGAAGATTCATGGCAAAAATGGATCAAACTGCCTAGGATTTGTAAGACAAGCACAATAGTCAATATAGACATTATTGACATAGGCTGACAAAGCACAAGACGAAAAAGTCATAGCAAGCTTCCCAACTGTAAGAAAAAGTAAAAAGTTGTTTATTTGAGAGCATGTGGGAAGTGATTGTAGAAGTCTCAGCCAAAAACCTAATCACTTAGGAGTAGCCTGCCATCCAAGATTTTGCACAAAATTGTGGCTTTCGGCAACCAAGGATGGGCTTATCTTCAACAATGTGAACTGGCCGCTGTCTATACTTCAAATGTCTCCCTCTGCCCACGAGGATCGTTTTAGTCTTATCTCGATGGTGCCTGATCCAATTGCTTTCATCCATGTTCTGTACTCCGCCAGACAGAGTGAAATTCAAGAAACCACATCCTAGATCTGATGAAAGGAGATGCAACGCTTGCTATCAGCTGTGTAGTGATGGTACTGCATCCCTAATTACTTCACTATCGCTGATTAGTGTCATATAACACTAAACTGAAAGGGAGATAGAGAAGAGTCCTGTCATTTCCCACGAGGGAAAGGCGAGGGAAAGATTAGCAAGAGATACCGAGAATAATCCCAATTTATTAGTCTTTCCTTAATCAAAGGAGATTCAGGTCACCCAAATACCAGAGGGAGAAAAATAAGTTTATCATGTTATTGGCTGGATATTTTGCGGGGTACCCAGTATATACAGAGAAAATGTCACCATGCTAATAATTTTAGGAAAGTCATTCAATTTGGGGGGCTTTGGTGTTTCTCTTGTAAAGTACAAATTCCCTGCAAGGTGACCAGTAAGTTTCTCTACCCTTTTCAAATGCAATGATTCGCTGAATTAACTACCGTTATCCAATACTCACATCTGAAACATTCAAACAGCAAGCTCGTATTGGAAACTATTGAGAAGAACATAACTGTAAAAAAATAATGTCTTGCTCAAAAAAGCTCAGTCTGGTAATAGAGACATACAAATACTTACAACCAAAGTGGCACAGGCCACAAGAGATGTATCTATAAAATTGAGTGGGCGTGCAAACTCTTATGAGAAACCATAGTAAGAACAACATTTTTTGTAATATATTTTTATCCATTTCAGAGAGGGAAAGAGAGAGAGAAACATCAATGATGAGAGAGAATCATTTATCACCTGCTTCCTGCACGCCCCCCACTGGGGATCCAGATGGTAACTCGGGCCTGTTTCTTGATTGGGAATCAAACCATGACCTGCTGAGTCATACATAGGTCAATGCTCAACCTCTGAGCCACGCCCGGAAAGGTTCGGTCTGAATTTTTTATTTCCTTTGGATCTTCCAAAGGGTTTTCCCTCAAGTGATATCAGAGGAAATGTGTTCTACTCATTTGCTTCACAACTGTCCCTTTACCTATTGTTTCTCTATTAGAATCCAAGATGCTCTTTGAAAACAGGACTTAATTATTGACAGTCTTCATCCTTTGCAAGTGGAAGTGATGAGAGACCCAGCATTTTGACAAGTATTTTACTGTTTCTATACAAAATATTTGATTAATGAAAACCAAACATGTGTTTTACTGAAATGTTTTAACTTGAAATTTGGGTATCTAATATCTAATAAAGGCTTCACAGTGCAACTGTTGTTTATAGATTTGAAGCTGCCTGGCATTTTAATTTTTTATTCACATTTTTAATTCAAATATAACTGATCTGAAAAATTCTCCTTGAATCACTTCAAAAGAAGAAAGCAAGTCCAGCTGTCTAATTAGGACACAATATTTTATTTATAAATGGAGATCATTAGCACACATCTACTGCCTTTTTCTCTATTAAATGAAATATGTTAAATGAAATGAGCTTTATAAAGATAAATTCACCAGAGCAACATAGCAAAGTATAGAGGTAAGAATTATTACCATGTTAAGAAAAAAACTCATTTCTAAAAGTTGATTCAATAAACAATAAGTATGCAAATAACCACTGCAGTCTCTCTTTGTCTAACCTTAAAAACATGCATTCCTAGGTAATGGTCCTAATGCCTGTTCTGTCTTCCCCACTGGATTATGAACTGCTTGAAGGCACATGAAAAGCCTTCTTATTATTTTTCACCTATTATCTAACATAGTGCCTTCTATCCCACTGAATTTCTATTGAATTTCATTTAAAATCCCTAAGCCCTGCCAATAAGTCAACAATTGATAGGCATGCTTTGACTCTAAAATCCTAAAACTTGAAAGAAATGTGATTTTCTTCATTTAAAATGTTGAGAAATCTTTGCCCGGCCAGTTTGGCTCAGTGGTTGACCTATGAACCAGGAGATTGATTCCTGGTCAGGGCACAACCCCAGTTGGGGCCATGCAAGAGGCAGCTGATCAATGATTCTGATCATTGAAATTTTTATTTCTCCCTAACCTTCTCCCTCTCCCAATGAAAATACATTAAATAAATAAATAAATAAATAAAATGTGAGGAATATTTACTTCCTTTTCTTTTTAGCTTTATTGTTAAGTATTGAAAATTTTTAAATATATCTGGCTAGGTGAACTGATGAAACATCACTTTTCCAAATTCTAGCTCACCTTTATTTTTATTTTAATTTCTTTTAATTTAATTTCCTTTTTAAAAAATGTTTTTATTGATTTTTGAGAGAGAAGAATAGAGAGAAACATCCACGAGAAAGAAACAAATTGATTGGCTGCCTTCTGCACAAACCCCTCCCCACACCCTCCCCACCACCAGAGATCAACCCTGTAACCTGGCAACCCAGGCATGTACCCTGACCTGGAATCAAACTAGTAATCTCTTGGTTCATGGTTCAACACTCAACCACTTAGCCAAATTATCTGGGCTTAATTTTATTTTTTATAGAAAAAAGAAAAAGTGATTAAACTCTTTTCTAGCTCAGAGTATAGACGGTCATAATTTTCTGCTACAGGGTTTCTAACTTTTTTCCTTCTTCATTCCCTATGTGTTTCTAGGAAAGAACTACTCAATTGTTACTGTGCATGTGTTATAATGATATGATTAAAATTATTTTGCAATGATGATTATAATAACCCTTTGTATCATTTGTCTACAGACTCAGTAAGTTGGCAGTTGTATCTTCAGACAGAAATGTGTGGATTACTCATTGTGGGAATTGTAAAAATCCAATAACCCACTTTGGATAAGGTAGGTATGTATCTCAGGCTAGAAGTGCATGAGAAAACTAGTTCGTCTCAGACATTTAAATCGAGCTCCTAAATCCTGGTCCAAGAATGACATGAAATGGCTCTTTTGTAATGACAAGTGAGATGATGCCCTGTTATATAGAGGCAGGGAGATGAAAAGAAAGGGAACCATATTTGTAAAATTGATCTAATCTTTTAAGGTTGCTGTATGATTATAATTATCTCATCAAAAACGTCCTCTTTTGCGATTTTCTTTAATATTTTGTTCTATCTTAATATTTAGTAAAGTTTTCAAAGTGGCCACCTATCTATTCTGTTCGACGGAGAACCAAGGGTGGATCTGTTGTTCACGTTTGGACCAGAGTTTGTCACCCAGCATAATTCAGAGTGGGAGAGGACAAGTCTTCGCCAGGGAAGATGACAATGCAGGTGAGAGAATTAGGGTCATTTCCTACTAGAGATTTTCCTTCCAGAATTTTCACTGAATGAACTTCAGATGGTTTTGTGTTTCAGCTTTTATAAGAAAAGGGCATGGCGTTGTGACACAGCATATGATATTTTTACTGAGTTTATAAGATTACTCTTCATCTGGGTGGTTTCCCTAAGAGACAGAGATAGTGAAATAATGAGGAAAATCTCAGCAAAACAAGACTCACGACCTGGGAAGATCTTTGGCTATTTCCATCATCATCAATTTAATTACAGATCCCCATGGTACCTGATGATTACTTCTACTCCACATTATACTGTGCTGGGCTGGTGCAAAGATAATGGTTTCAAGTATTTAGTAATAATTGGGAGTATGAGATTTAATAGAGTTGAAATAACACTGAGCGATAGAAAAAGAAGATATAAAAATTCAATTAGAAGAAAGCTTAGAGGAGTTACAAGAAAAATAGCATTGAGATCAGGGGGAATTGTGGGTTGGGCCTTTACAAATACAGTTGATAAAAATGATATAAGAAATGACTGGAATGAAAAAAATCTTAATGACTGGAATGAAAAAAAAAATGATCCTGCATTTGAAGGGAAGAGAAGATTATACTCAGGAGGTACGTAAAGGATGGAGAAATACGGTTCTCATTAGCTTCAACCAACCAATTAACTTTGTTTTTTTTGTTTGTTTGTTTTTTGTTTTTTTTAATAAAATATATTTTATTGATTTTTTTACAAAGAGGAAGGGAGAGAGATAGAAAGTCAGAAACATCGATGAGAGAGAGACATCGATCAGCCGCCTCCTGCACGCCCCACTGTGGAGATGTGCCCGCAAGCAAGGTACATGCCCCCAACCGGAATCGAACCCAGGACCTTTCAGTCCGCAGGCCCATGCTCCATCCACTGAGCCAAACCGGCCTCGGCTACCTTTGTTGCCCAGAGCATTTTTATCAATCCTTCTAAGCCCGTAGGCTAAAAAAAAAAAGAGAACTATCTTCAATTCTTTTCTCTACTAGATGCCCTATGCTGTATCTGTAAAAATCCTATTTTAACCATTTCTCTACTGACACTTTTTTTCTTTCCTTCTTTGCTGTTATTACCCTAATACAGACCACCCTTCTTCAATCTATATTGTATCCTAGAGGCCCAATGCACAACATTCAAGCAAGGGGCTTGGCCCTCGCAGCCCGGCTTCATCCGGAAGGTCATTCAGAATGTCGTCTGGATGGTCATTTGGCCGTTCAGTCTCATTAGCATATTAGCTCTTTATAATAAAGGATGCTTATCAGATTAATATTTCTTATAATTATTTTTATCATATCATTACTCAGCCTCTCAAGAATCTTCATTGCTTTGAGTATGAAGGCCAAGCTTCTCTTTCTCAGAAATAAGAGCCCTCCACAGTTCGGCTCTACTCTACTTGTGTACATTTTATTTCCCAGTCCTGCCTCAAACGTACACTCATGTCAGAGAGGGACATCCATTTAGGCATTTCTTCCCCAAGCCAAGCACATTTGCTTTAATGCCGATGCAGGTGTCAGTATATTGTTGAAATGACCCTGCTGCTTTCCTCTCCAAATTGTCTCATAATTCAGTTCAGTTCAAATCTCATCGAAAATGAGGTTATCTTCCAGATACTCTAGCTTTTACCACACAGATGCCTTCTATTACCGAAATAATTCTATCCTTAGAGTAAGTGCAGATAGAAACTACTTTGTTTTTTAATGCTTTACCAGGAAGATTGTAAGCTACTTAGGTCGTTGGTCATGTTTTTAACTCCTTTTTTCTCCAATAGTGTATCAAATGACGGAGGCCTTTGTTTATTCCTAATGCTTTGACTCATAGAAAAACTTAAATGTAAATTTGAATATAATAGGGAGCATTTGAGATCTTGCTCCCCTGGTCCATTTGGCTTAAATAAACATTTTTTTCTTTTTAATTCTCACCAGAAGATATTTTTTTTAAAAAAGGGGAGGGAGGGAGGAGGAGAAAAGAAAGAGAAATATCAAGAGAAAGGCACATTGATTGGTTGCCTCCCACATGCACCCTGACCAATGCTGGGAACCTGCAACCAAGGTGTGTGCTCAATATTGTTTCTGAGAAATTTATATCATGACGAAATAAGAATATAATCCTGCCTAAGCAGAGGGAAGGAGTGGGAGTGAAATAAATTATGCTCCAAAAGTCAAATATTTCCTCCAAAACTGTTCTTCAAAGACAGATTGTGAACAGAATTATTAAATCCCAATGTACAAAAGAGGAAAGAGAAGTGTGCAAATAACCAATCTTTTCTTAATTAAAGACCAAATTGACTTGTAATTTTTATGAAGCAGTAATTTTTCATTAATAACCTACCAATTCATTATCTATATATATAAAAGCCTAATATGCAAAGTGTTCCCTCAAGAGTTTGACCGACCAGGAGTTCATTCGCTCGCTATGATGTATGCTGACCACCAGGGGGTGGTGTGGAACGAAGGGAGGCCCCAGTGGCAACCAGTAGCCAGCAGCCAATAGGGACCCTACCCATGCATGAATTTCATGCACTGGGCCTCTACTGGTAAATAAAGCTGAGAATTTGATGAAAATTTCAAGTGACTACACTAATTGATATTAGTATATTTCTTAATATCTTCTCAGATTTTAACTCATTTTAAATTAAAACGTTTTTGTCTTCAAAATATTAATATACTTTCCATAATCATATACCTGGAAATATAAATTTGTTGATTCCTTAAGAACCTTAAGTAGACTGAGAAACTTTTTAATGCCATATTTCCTTATGAAAATTTCCAGGTGATATATTTTTTTTTCAAATCATTTTATTTAGCAAATGTCACATTAAAAACAAGCATTTCCTGCCCTGGCTGTTGTGGCTCAGTTAGTTGGGCATCATCCCCTGCACCAAAAGGTTGCCAGTTGCATTCCTGGTCAGGGCACATGCCTGAGTTGGCAGCCAATCAATGTCCTGCTCTCACATCAATGTTCCCCCTATCTCTTCCCCTCTCTCTATAAATCAATGTAAAAAAAATCTTTTAAACAAGTATTTCTTCTTAAAATGAATTAATATTATAAAGTTTATTTGGCTCTGTAATTCAAAAATGATGATTCCTGGGAACATCTTTTTTAATAAGAGAATTTATAAGTGAAAAAGGAAGACTTTTTAGTAGCCTGCTTGATGCAAACTCATTGTATGAACATTTAGATTTACTCTGTCTTCTGTTTTCCACCTCTTTTTGGTGCTTAAGTATGAATATTCTGACCCTTCCTCCAAGTTGTTAAATCAAAAATAAGGTATATACATATACTTTATTGTTCTAAATCAAGAATTTTATGCACTCTCAAAATAAAAACATAAATGAATTAGTGAGTAAACACTCTGTGTACAGCATATACTCGACAGATATTAGTTAAGATTATGAACCCCTATACAACATCAGAGGAAACTGAAACTCGGGGAGATCATTTTCAAGGTTACACAGCTAGTGGGTGAAGCAGCCAGGATTTAAACTCAGAGTCCACAGTCTTACTTTAATTATCATGCTACGTCTGCTGCTGTTGCTGGAAAGCTGGTAGGATTATTGCAGATGTCTGGTGATTTACTACATCCTTAACAATGACTTTGTTATCTCGTGGGTGTCTATGTATATGTAGATTTTTTTTAAACTTCATCAGAGGGGGGTTCTTTTCCACCTAATCCACCCTACCGATACCATCCTTAACTCTGCTCACATACCCAGTTCCAACCAGAAAGCCCAATTCTCATCTGTCATTCTGTGTATGCCGTCAGCGGGAGCTCCCTACCCGGAAGAGATAAGGAGGGAAACTAACAGTTCTCACGCAAGCAGCCTGTGATTCCAGAATTAACCTCACGCTGCTGCCACCGAGTCCTTGGGCTGAGATGTGGCCCTGGCGGAGGAAATGAATGAATCACCAGTTGGTCTTTTTAATTAGCCTTCGGCTATTTGGAGCAGCACCACTTTAAATAATTAAAGAAATTTAAAGAAAAACACATAAAAGAAATGGTGAGTTCTCTCTTTGCTGATAAAACCAGAAGGTATTAATATTAACTAACTGAGGAAGAAGGAAAGGCTTTAGATGATTCTCCAGCATCAATTCCGCTTAACGAAAAGGCACAGATGTCAGGAAATCAGACAGCAGACTCTGAAGAAAGTGTAATTATTATTTTGTTCGACCATCCACTTCCCATCAAACACATATACACAAACATCACCCTTTTTACTGTAAGTTCAATGATTTCAGTCTGTGCCTCTAACGGTCAGCTCTTTTTTTTTTTTCCAGTATATTCTTCCCCTAAAGTACCTATTTGCTCAGCTTTGATGATCTGTCACATCTACAAATCACACCTGAAGATTTTCATGTCTTGTGTCTTACATTTGTAACTACTTCTTAGAACTAGCTGCATGCGATTCATAACTTCCATCAAATATATTTTAAAAATAAACAAAATTCCACTTCCATCTGGGATATAGAGAGCTGGAAGGGACATTATCTTCACCCTAATGAGAAGAAAAGGCAAGGTGATCAACATAATCACACTTTGCCTTAAACCCACCAAAAAGCTGCTATCACAGGGCAATAAAGAACATTGGAATCCAAGGGAAGACAGAGACTTCCAGAAAGAGATGGGCTGAGAACACTGGCTCGCTTGTGGCAGAACACAGGAGGCCAAAACTCCGGGTGCCATATAAGCAGGTAAGAATACAACTAATTTTATGAAAATGAACTGTCAAATTATGAATGTGGGCTCGTGAGAGAGTTTAGAATGACTGGACGCTGCAGCCACCACAGGAGAGAGATCACACCTACTTGCAGGCCCTTCTCCATGAATATCCCCTGTGTATATATCAGGTACTCAGCATAGATGTCGTGCAGAGAACATGGTGTCTGAACAGGGACAGGGAACAGTTACAGGTGAACAACAGGGACATTTTCCTGAGGACTACAAACAGCTTAAATCTCAAGAAAGACGGAGAAGGGGAGCATGCGTTCTCATTCATTTGCCTCGGAGATGAAGGGTTTTAGGTATCCATCATAGTGTGGCTCTCTTTCAACAATTTCCTAATGTGAGACTTGGCAGTTGTTAACACCATGATGGGAAGATGTGGAGGAAGCAGTGTGAAATCAAGACTGGGAAACAGGCCCTAACGGGTTTCAGCCTGCGGACTCAGGGGTCCCAGGTTCGGTTTTGGTCAAGGGTTTGTACCTTGGTTGCGGGCACATACCCAGTGGGGAGTGTGAAGGAGGCAGCTGATCAATCTTTCTCTCTCATCGATGTTTCTCTCTATCCCTCTCCCTTTCTCTCTGTAAAAAAATTAATAATATATATATATATATATATATATGTATATATATATATATATATATATATATATATATATATATATATATATATATATATATATATATATATATATATATTTTTTTTTTTTTTTAAAGCTGGGAACAGTAGAGAACGAGAAAAAAGTGTGGCGGTTTTGTGTTTTGTTTTTTAATGTTTTTCATTAACCTCAGAGAGAAAGGAAAAGGGAGAGAGATAGAAATATCAATGATAAGAAAGAACTATGGATAGGCTGCCTTCTGCATGCCCACACCAGGGATCGAGCCTGAAGACTGGGCAGGCGCCCTGACTGGGAATGGAACCGTGACCTCCTGGTTTTTAGGTTGACTGAGCCATGCCGGCTGGGCGTGGGGCTGTTTTTTAATGTGGTTGTTCCCTTCTCAAAAGAAGCCTTACCCATCACCCCTACACACCCCACATACTCCCCCAGGCTTGTATGTGCAAATGGTTTCTATCTGGTGCCGAGTGTATGTGTAGGAGATTCTCATCTTATTGCCTGCGATACGAATCACCTTTTTCTCTCGTTTATGAGCTCCTCCTTGAATTTTTATCCCACGACAGTGCATGGGGCAGGGTACTCAATACAGAGCCCAGGACAGTCTCCTCAGGTTGTCTTATCTGGTGGGTGGCTGTCCCTGAGCCAGGTGCCATCTAGAACTGACACTTGACACGGGTCTCCCATTTCTGAGATAGCACAGTGTCAGGTGCCCTGTTTTCATCTTTTTACTTAGCGATCTGATTCTACCACCAAGTCACTTCCTTTTCATCTCTTCCACATCCCCGAGTCAAACATTTGTGCTATGAGGAGAAGCTCTGGATTTAGAAGCTTTGTTCAAAAACAACAACTGTTGAACCTCAGAGGGAAGGCAGGAGAGGGAGGGTGGGTGGGTAGGAAGAGATCAACCAGAGAACTTGTACGCACAGATGCATAACCCACGGACACTGACAATGGGGTGGTGGAGGCCTGGGATGCGGGAGATGGGGGGGGGGATAGGGGGAAAGGATAGGTTATAAGAGGTCAATGGGAGAAAAAAAGGGACATATGTAATACTTACAACAATAAAGATTTTTTAAAGCATTTATGCCAATATAAAAACAACAAAACACACAAAATAAATATGTAAGGTGATGGATGTATTAATTAATCAGATGGAGGGAATCCTTTCACGATGTGTATCCAATCACCATGATATGCATTTAAGTACCTTACAATTTTGTCAATTATACCCCAATAAAGCTAACATTTGAAAAAATAAGAACGTTATCTGTAGGGGAACGGGACAATTGTGATAGAAAGGTAGAGAATAAATATTTGGTCATGTGTTTCCTTGGTTTAACTTCTGATCTTGGGAAAATCTGATTTGAAGGAAAATGTACTTATGCTTCATTTTTACACTGGATTTCAGTGGTGTGTTTGTTATTTTTAATCTTTATTGTTGAAAGTGTTACAGGTTCTCTTTCCCCCCGAATAACCTCTTCCAGCCTGCTCTCATTCTCCTCCCTGCTCCAGCCCTCACCACCCACTGGCTGTGTCCATGGGTCATGCATATATGCATACAAGTTCATAGGTCAATGTCTTCCCACCCACCCTCCCCTGCCTTCCCTCTGAGGTTCAATAGTCTGGTCATGCTTCTCTGACTTTGGGTCTACCTGAGATCATGTGACACTTGTCTTTCTCTGACTGGCTTATTTCGCTTAGCAAGATCACTTTGCATAGGGGCACCGAAATAAGACAGGAAGGCCCTCTCATGGGGCATAGGCGAGGGCCTGGATGTCAACATTGAAAAGTGCAGTAATTCATGAAGGCTCCAAATGGGAGGTAGCTCCAAAATGTGGGGCTGAGGTCAGGAAAAGGTTAGCTCCCATAACAAAACTCACAGAAACTGGAAAACACTGCACCTGCAGAAATGACTCACGTTCAGTGGTTTGGAAACAGGTACCAAACAGAGCCACCGTCTCTCAGTTTGATCAACAAAGTCATGGGTTTCTCAGAGCACTGTCGCCTACTCAGTGATAGCGCCTCAGAGTCTTTTGCTGCCATAACCCACGTACTGGGAGTCTGCTTCAGGCCTCACGAAAGGCAGGCAGCGAGCAAGCTGACATCCGTTTTATCCACTCCCCAGAGGGAAGGACGCTTTGACTTCAGAGGACCAATGTCAATTATTTCGTTAGAATACACCTAGAATAGAACATGGGCAAGCTACACTGGGTTTTATAAAAATAGCCAGTAATTACATCTAACTATTTTTGTTGTCATCGTTTGCACTGAGTGTTGCAGGCGGCAGAATGAACCAGGAAGAAGAGTGGATAAAAATGTCACGGATAAGGAAAATAACGTATATTTCGTGCCAGATAGGAAAATAAATTGCTCAGTGGAAGTTTCGGGAGAGCCGCGGCTCAGGAGGGAGTGAACAGAAAGAAAGACCCGGAGAAAGCAAGGCTGACCTGCTGATAAGAGAAAGTTGGGATGAGGCATAATCACAAGGGAGTGCATTTATAGATAAATGCTGAATCTGAATGCTTGAGTGAGAAGGGAAATTGGGAGAAGATGTCCCATGAACAGCTTGCCATAGTAAGCATTTTTCCCCTCAAATTAAGCTGATATTCTGTATTGTGAAGCAATTGAGTCAGGGTATTTCTAACGAGTCAAAGTAGAAGACAGGGAATAGAATATGATTGGATGTATCACATCAGCCATCAAGACATACTGTATAAATGCTTCTAAAACTTTGTTACTTAATGTAAAATCTGAAATAAATTCAGTGTTTCTCAAATTGTAGAATTTGGGTACTACCTTTATTAACTTGAACATATCCTCCTACCACCTATACTCTTAGCGTCAATTAATTCTTACTATAACTCAATGCAATTCTTTAAAATAGTTTTATCGTTTTTTCACACTTCAGCTTCATTGTAAGCAATAGTAAATAAGACATCACGAGTTTGCTAGGCCAGTTTGAGGTTCTTATCACATATCAGTAAATGTACAACCTTAAAAATAAAAGCTATCCATCTGTGTGACAACTGAAATCAACCTGTGTACTACTGCTGACACGCACAACCCATTCTGGGAAACCCGAAGATATATATTGATTGTTTCCAGTAAAGTTTTGTGTGTTTTTTTTAATCCTCACTTGAGGATATTTTTATTTGTTTGTTGTTGTTGATTTTAGAGAGGGGAAGAGAGAGAAATATTGATGTGAGAGAGAAACATTAATCAGTTGCCTTCCACACATGCCCCTACCAGGGACCAAACCTACAAACTGGGTATGTGCCCTGACCCAGAATCGAACTTTCAACCTTTTGGTGTATAGGACGATGTTCCAACCAACTGAGCCACACCAGTTAGAGCCCCAGTAAGGTTGTAGTTTGGTGTATAAATGCACTCACTTTTTTTTCAGGCTCCTTCTTACTTTCTGAGAGAGAATAAAGCAGGAAAAAAATGCATCATTCACTTTCTCCTCCATGGGTGGCTCAGAGGCTTATTTTTAAGTTCTTGAGATTACTGGATTACTCAAAGGGTAAGCTGAGGTAGCCATTTATGAATAAGGCTTTACATTATTAATAGAAGAGCAAGATCTTCCCTGATATGTAAGGAACTGTTGCAGAGAAATGTAAATAGAGCAATGTTCCATATTCAGATACTCTGAATATGCTTTATCCAGACTACAGCCTATCAAAGAGAACAACTGTAATGGAAAGAACAGTGTCCCTGTTGAAAGACAGACATTCTTTGGGGGAAATCATCTAATATTTATATATAAATTCCCTGATACTGTGAGTAGAGAGGGTCAAGTAAATATCCAGACTAACTGGCCTTGCCACACACACTGTTACTGAATTTCCACCAAAATGCAATACTAACAACTTGTTTTCTAAAGTGAATTTACCACTAAGAGAAGTTGCAGCAAACAGCCAATGGGGGCATCTGGGCAGGTAGAAATTCTGCCCACGGTAAATTCTGAAATGGGCATCTTTTTCGAAAACAGCCTCTTGTGAGTTAGATTAGAATAAATGAGTTCCGCCCCAACTTGAACAATTTTGTAGAAAATTTTTAAAAAATAATAATTTCTCAACCTGCCAATCTAAAAATCTATGAAGGCTTTCCCAAGAAAATCATTCATATCTGGGGCCTGCGTTGCTCAGAGGCTGTCCTGTCTTCCTTTGCCTAAGACAAACTCAGTCTGTAGTCCAGTTTTCCCAAGGCTGGCCTTGTATGTCAGACAGCATGATGAGGGCATCCTACTCCTCCTTTCAAAGCTGTGTCTGACATTTACTGGGGGAGGCTTTGCCTTGAGGCTCAGTAAAATGTATTCACAGGTGGAGCTGTTTAAGAAATAACATGGATGGATGTTGGAGGTAAAATAGTTGGGACCACAGCAGGGATTTGGTTTGCGTGCCTTCATCTGGTAAGAAGCTTGGCATCTTGTCACAGAACCACCTGCTGTCTTCCAAGGACCATTCTGACCTCCTCGTTGTCTTTTTCTCACTTGGCCTTCGATTAACAATCTCTGCTTAATCAGATTCTGAGAGCATAATGCAGAAGTATAGGTAGCAGAATCCAGAAGCGACTTCTAATCATACGGTACTGGAAACAAAAAGTCTTTAGCATTAGGTAAGCTCTCTCTGGAGCAGGTTAGTCCATCAACTTTATTTCTTTTTACTTTTCTTTTCAGCAGTCATGCTGTGCTCATCACACAAATGCATTTGATGCTGACTCTTAGAAGAAAACACAGTGGTAAATCTTCATGAACTTGGACTAGCCAATGGATTTGGCACCAAAAGCATGAGCAACAAAAGAAAAAAAGCCAATACGTTGGACTTCATCAAAATTAAAAATTTTCATGCATCAAAGGACATTATAAAAAAACTGACAAGAGAACCCATATAACCAAGGTATTTCCAAATCACAAATCCAAAGAGGACTTGTACCCAAAATATATATATATATCTTACAACTCAATGACAGAAAGATAAACAACCCAATTTAAAAAATGTGCAAAGGACTTGGAGACACTTCTCAAAAAAATATATATATAAATGGCAAGAAGCACATGAAAAGATGCTCAATATCACTGATCATTAAGGAAATAAAAGTCAAAAACCACAATGAGATGCCACTTTATACTCACTAGGATGGCTATCTTTAAAAAAAAAAAAAAGGAAATAATTAATAGTAAGGATATGAACAAATTGAAAATCTTGTACTTTGCTAGTGAGTACCTAAAATAATGCAGCTGTTATGGAAAACAGTGTGGTGAGTCCTCAAAAAAACAAACATAAAATTACCTTATGACCCAGCAATGACATTCCAAGATGCACAGCTCAAAGAACTTAAACAGATGCTGGAATATTTGTACATAAATATTTGCAGCAACACTATTTACAATAGCCTAACGTTGGAAACATCCCAAAGGTTCATCCGTGAAGTAATGGATACACAAACTGGCATATGAATACAATGGAATATTATTCAGTCAAAAAAATAAAGTTCTGCTACAAGCCATAATGGGGATGAACCTTGAAAACACTACTCTAAGTGAAAGAAGCTAGACACAGAAGATTACGTATTGTATGCTTCCAGAACAGGTAAGTCTATTAAGGCAAAAAGCAGATTGGTGGTTATTCCTGACTAGAGGGAGAGAATGGGTGTAGGGTTTTCTTTTGAGATGATAACAATGTTTTGGAGCCCTGGCTGGTTTAGCTCAGTGGATAGAGCGTCAGCCTGCAGACTGAAGGGTCCTGGGTTTGATTCCAGTCCTGGGGTTGTGGGCTCAATCCCCAATAGGGGGCATGTAGAAGGCAGCCAATCAATGATTCTCTCTCATCATTGATATTCATACCTCCCTCTCCCTTCTTCTCTGAAATCAATAAAAATATGTTTTAAAAAAATGTTTTGAAACTTGATCAAAGTGGTAGTTGCACAACATTATAAATATACCAAGTACCACTGAACTGTATGTACTTTAAACTGGCTAATTGTATGTTATGTCAGTTTATCCTCAATTTAAAACAAAAAGCAGTTGATGATGATTATTGAATGATCTTACATGCAAATTGGAAGCCAGAATCAACGAAATGCAACATTATATCAATAACTTTTCTGATGAAAATAGTCCATTGAGTTGAAATAATTTTCCAGAGAATCATAGAAGGCTATCTTTACAGGGAAATCCTTTTTATGACTGAATGCTCAAAGGTTAGCTGATAGCTGTTAAGTAGCGGTATAAATTATTGACTCTTGTTTCCTCATAACTGATGGAGAATGGGTGCAGAACAAGTGACATGAATGTGAACACAGCGGCCTACCTGAAGTGACTGGGAGCTGGGGGAACTTGATAGTGTCAGGTGATGGGGCTGAGAGATCTGTGGCTTTGCAGCTGACAGCTTAGAAACTATAGAAGCACGGCTACCATTCTGCGGAGCGCTAATTAGGACCGGGAGTCGACAGAAGTGCTGTACAAAAGTTGTACATCATTCTGCACCAACAGACGAGTCTGCTAAGAGAGCATGTTCTCTTCCCAGAGATACAGAATTTGGGGACAAAAACTACGAATTCTTACATGGAAGATGTGCTTTTTACTTTATGGAAGTCAGTTTCATTAAATGCCTTAATACGAGCCATTTGAACTCCTGAGTAAAAGGTAGCATTAACTTTAGACCTGGCTGGCTTTGTTCAGCAGTTAGAGCAGCAGCCTGAGGACTAAAGGGTCAGGGGTTTGATTCCTGGTCAAGGGCATTACCTCGGTTATCCCATCCCCGCTCTGGTTGGGTCAGGTGAGTGTGGGGGGCAACCAGTACTCACATGGATGCTTTTTTCTCTCTCCCCTCCGCCTTCCTCCCTTGCACTCTCTCTAAAAATCAATGGAGGGTAAAAATTTTTAAAAATGGGAGGAGGATTGGGAATTAACTTTAAATTTGCTCTTTCCTGATCTGCAATTGGCCATATTTCCCAAACTGGTTAAAAGTTATTATCAACCTAAACATAATTCTTGAACTATGTTACATACACATCTGGATAACATGTTCATGTTTGCATAACTGCAAACTATCATCTCCCTTCCGCCCTTTGGGAAAGTCCAGCTGACTTACTGAATTGAAATAAAAAATTTATAGTAATTACTACAGATTAAACAATCGCACCCAAAATAGATAAGAAATAAAGTGGAAAGTATTAATTTATCCCTTGGCATGGGGGAGCGGTTCTCAGAATGAAACTCAAACCAAGTCTTATATCACTTAGGATGTTTTCCTAGTGATAAGTATTCAGAAAATCAAACTTACAGTGGCTTAAACCAATAGAGATGTATTTGTCTCATGATCAGAAGGCAGGTGACAGGAGAAAGGATCTCCTGCTGAATTATGTCATCAAAGGCCCTGGACTTTGCTATCTTTCCATTCCACCATACTTAGAAAGGGGATGGGGCTGGTGTAGGGAGAAGGAAGTTGGTACCAACCACATCTGTCCCTTCATTATGAAAGAAAAGCTTTCCCTGAGACCTCAGAAGAGACTTCTGCTTATGCCACTCTAGCCAGAGCCAATATGGTTCACATGGCCATCCCTGACTGGAAGGGAGGAAGAAAGAAAATATTTAGCATTTCTAGACCCTCTAGTGGAGAACTGGGAATGGAGAAGAGGTTGAGGAATGGGTTTTAAGCTTGTCATATTTCAACGATGCCACACTTTTCCTTGTGCAAACATTAAAGAACTATCTGATTTTATGCATAATAAATAAGAACATGGGCAATATATGACTCCTATCTTGCTAACTGATTAGTATGAGTTATTATTAAATGGAAGTATGATGCTTAAGTTTTCATTTCATCTTGGGAAACAAAAAAAAACTGATACTCTACCTTAAATGATTTGTGGTATGTGTGTGTGTGTTTTTTAATATACATTTTTATTGACCTCAGAGAGGAAGGGAGAGAGGGAGAGACAGAAACATCAATGATGAGAGAGACTCATTAATCGGCTGCCTCCCACAAGTCCCACGCTGGGAATCGAGCCTGCAACCTGGGCATGTGCCCTGACTGGAAATGGAACCATGACCTCCTGGATCGATGCTCAACCACAGAGCCATGCCATGTTGACTCATTTGGCTTTACTACGTTCAAGAGAAAGACAATGGAGGCAAGGAGGAGGGGGAAGACGGAAAACCAGCTATATGATCATTCACTCAGCCAAATTTAGAACTTTAAGGGGTCTTGGGTCAGGATATTTAGCAAGGTACTTCTTCTCCACTAGAAGTACTTCTTCTCCTCCCTTTCATGCCTAATTAAACTCGTACACTTACACACACACATTCACACACACACTGATATAAATAGTCACCACCATCATAGGGAAAGGAAGCAATTATCTAATCCTTGTCCTGGGCAAAGCAAGGTGGTGACTCAATACCCAAAGCCAGGAAAAGAGGGAAATTGTTACTTCCCTAAAGAATACAAATCTCTTT
>PVJN01030161.1:0-25743 GCA_004026805.1 Lasiurus borealis | reverse complement strand
GGTTCACAGAGACATGGGAACAGTTTGAATTCCCAGGAAAGGGATTCTGGGGTTCAGAAAAGTCAGGAAGTCAGGCATAGAGGGGAGGGCCAGCTGAGCAGTGCGGGCAAGAGGTGGGTAGCATCATAAGATCAGGTGACAAAGTCTCGGAGAGTGTACTGGGGAAGTGGGAGTTGGGAGGGGGTCCTTTAGCAAAAACTGAGCCTGAGAATTTCCAGCTACAGAGTAGAGACAGTGGTCAAGGTGATCATTGACAGGCCTTTGAAGTGTGCCCCTGGGCAAGATAAGAAAACTTCATTTATCCAGGGACCAGCATACTCAGGGGTCTGGTACAGCGAGGAGGAGATATGGTGATGGGACTGGGGAGTGATTTAGGAACACCATAGCAAGAGTGGGGGCCTGCTTCCCAGAAGGGGGTGCCCTGAGTGTCCTGTTAGTGTGGAGGGAGAGGGGAGGAAAGGACCTCCTCTAGAGTGGGCAAAGAGGGAAAGGCTGAGATTCCTTCAGCCTTTGGAGGGGCTCATGGGCGAGGGAATGACAGTTGACTCAACCAGAGAGAATCAGACTCAGCTTTGCTTTGGCTGTAAGGGAGGGTCCCCATGGAGTGTTTCCCCTGGTTATAGCTCTCAGAACACGCACTTTCCCCCAGATTGCTGCTTCCTGATACCCTGGCCTGATCTCAGGGACACTGCACTCATTCATTTAAACTGTGAACACTGGAGTTCAACATTTTAAAAATGTCTTATCTCTCATCTCCAGTTTATAAATAATTTGGAAGAAGGAAGTGAATTTAATACAGAACATAAAGATTTAATGTAAAAATTGAAGTTTCTTACTAAAACAGATTTTAAAGCCACATCTTTTTTTTTTTTTTTAGTAAAAGAAAAAATTCAAGTTTAGGTTTAAAATAATTAATAAGATTATATTTATTTTAATTTGAATAGAACACATTTGACTTTAGAAGAGGTCGTGTTGTGGTAAAATTCTTTGCAAGTATATGCAATTAGCCCGTGGCACTTTTGTAAATTTCCAGTGGTTCTCCTCCGAATGTCTTCAGGTGTGCTTCAGGGTTAGAGATAATTGGTCCAATTATGACTTTTATTGGATAATTCCAGGCTAATGTACCACTAATCCTATGCATCCTATATTCCTGTTTCTTCTTCCTCTATGTCATGATAAAGCTTTGGCCAAAATTAATAAAATTCCAATTTTGGGGGAAGACTTGCAAGTTTGTACAGCTCTCTTTTATTCTTTTTCACACACTGAAAAATATATATGTATATTTATAGCCACTGTATTTTAAGCTTGCATTCTCATGAGAAGTCTATGTTATGAGCTCAGCACTTACTATTCTATTTTCATAGAGATAGTGCTATGTAATGGGAAATTCATAAACTTGGGTGATCACACTGATGGTGGTTTAAATTCTAGCTCCAGTGCCTTCAAACCATGTGACCCTGACAAGTTACTTAACCTCTCTGAGCCTCAGTTTACTGCTGTATAAAATGGGTCTAATCATACACACTAATATAGTTGGAGAATTCACAATATAATGTGTATAAAGAACCTGGTAAAGTGCCTTTACAAGTGGAGGTTCATCTTCCTGTTGTTTTTATTAGAGAACTACAATGGGGATATAAAATAATGGGAATTTTAAAAACTAGGGAAGGGGAACATGGAAGAAAAAGAAAGAGAAGGGAGTTAAAGTGAAAAATTATTGAATTAAGTGAGTATTTTATCATTCAATTTTCTGTTGTATGATAAAATATTAGCAAGCTTGGTAATAAAATTTCTTTAAATTTTCTAAATATCATACTCTCTTTCCTCATTGGATAGTAAAGAATGTAATTTACCTAAGATAATTTAAGTTGGTCTCTATGACTTTGATTTTCACCATGATTTCATTTACCTTATTTAGTTTGTAGACTGAGAAATCATTGGTCTAATTCCCTGTCTTCAAGGAATTAAATGTCATTCAGACACATGATCACCAAAAAGTTTTTAAAAATGCTGTATGAGTTTTTGTTGACAAATTAGTGACTTTAATTAAAACGTACAACCATTTATTTATTTATGTAGACCACAGTTCTATGGATCAGTAATGTGAAAGCAGTTCAGATGGATCTTACTTCTGGTGGGTTCACTCATGAGTCTGTGGCCAGTTGTTGGTTAGCTAGAAAGCTCTTCTTGAAGATGGCTGACGATCAGCTGGAGTGAAGGAGAAGGGAGTGGTTGGGATGCTGGACCTTGGGTCTCTCATCATCCAACAGGCTAGCCCTGGCTTATTCACAGAGTAGCTCAAGTTTCTCAGAGGAAGATTGGAAGTGCCAGACTCTCGAGTCAAGTCCATTTTCAGAACTTGGACAGTGCCATCTCCACCACATTCTCTTGGCCAAAGCAACTAAAAGGCCATTCCAGAATCAGAGAGAAGAGAAATGGAGATCATCTCTCCATGGGAGGAGCTGCATAGTACTTAGGACATTTTTTGCAGCCTTCCCAGATGAAGACTATACCATCTTCATTGATAAGTCAATTCTAGTTCCTCGAAGTCTAGTTCCTTTCTCAAGTCTGCCATAGTGCTTTAATTTTGTCCCCATCACCCGCCCATGAATTGCTGTTCTGAAGACTGAAAAGAGGTGTTCAAGGTATTACTTCCATTATATTGTAGCCAGAGCTCAAGTTTGTAAAGTACAGGCACTAAAAGTTAACCCTGACCTGCTGGACCTTCCTTGGATTTCACCCCTGACCAGATTCTCTCATCCGTATCTAAGCAGTGGCCAGGCAGAGTGAGGAAGTGTCAGCTGGATGATCTTGCTGGAGGCTGCTCAAGTGGCCTTGGCTCAAGAGCAGCTCTTTTATTGTCGTCTGATGCAGAAGGTGTGTGGGAAAAAGAGCTACCCTCATCCCCTCCTTAATTAACTGCATCACTTGGAACATTACATTGTAGCACAGGCTAAGCAGAAGAGTTAGTTCCTTAAATACAATTATTTTGTACTCTTTTTAGTCCATCAGATGATCTCAAGCTGCTGGGTTTGTTTAAGTAGCTAAGGATTTTTTTTCTGATCATTTTGAGGGAGTGGAAATTCCAATCCTTTCCCCAGATACCAGATTTGAGATCTCAGTGGTTTATCTCTAAGTCCCAAACTCAGTGGGATACTTTTTTAAAAAAACATCCATGCTCTTCTAGCTGTTAGTCTGTTAGCCATACCCTGGGGTAACAGGAACTCCCTGAAGTGTCTTTTGGCCTATAAATTCTAAACTCAACTGTATTCCCACTAACCCCAGGGAACGGCATGAGCAAGGAAGGAAGAGAAGAATTCAGGGAGCTGCCTACTTCTGTTATTGACCATGCAGGGTAGGTGCAGTGATGGCCTGGATTTAGGAAAAAACTAGAAAGTGATTGTTCAATTTAACAGACCTCAAAACTTCAGTGAGTCAGGCCTAGTATGCAAGATGCTGGACATGTTGCCTCTACCTTTGGGGAGGAGATGCTGTACTATGATGATTATTTCACCCCAGGTGACAGCAAAAATCAGTAAGGGCTTATCTGAAGTATTTTTGCTTATTGACAAATTAATACCTTGGCAGAGTCAAGAGATACAGGCCCCTACATTTACAAACTCTTCTTTTACACCTGATCATTTTTCTACAGGTGCGTTTTTGGAGAAAACTTGAGGAGCAGGTAAATTGAATGGAGGAAGTAGGAATTATTTGGTTTAGCAAAAATATTCTTCACTTTATAAAAATGGAGAAAAAATGTCCATCTTCTCTTGAGTCTAAGGGTTCTTTATTAGTTGAGGGAATGGCTTGGCTGTTTCCATGGCAGGTGCTGTATTTTTTTCTGGTGGGAGGTAGTGAGGGCTGAATTGAGATTTCAGTGTGAAGGGTGACCTGCAGTCCTATAACTAGGCAACCTGTGGATGGACAGGATACCATGCAGAGGGCAGAGAAAGCGTCAGGGCGTGCCTTTCCACCTCTGTGTACAGCATATATTCGGATTCTGCTGTGGCTAGGTACTGTGTTCAATCCTGTGTCATATCCCTGAAGAGCAGGAAATAGACAGATAAAAATGCACCAAGTAAGTAATAAAGGCAGTTATAGAAGAAATAATCAGGGGCTCCCGGTGCATTTTGGTTATATACCGAGCAAGATGACTTACTAGGTGAGTGGGGAAAGGCCCGGTATGAAGTTTTCTAGGTGGAGAAGGCAGAAAAATGGAATTCTGGGCTGAAAGCCTGTTGTGTCTAGAGAGAAGGAGGTGTGATGAGCACTGGCTGCTTGGGGAAGTCCATGTGGCTATGGCTAGACAACAGTCGGAGCTGTGTGAGTGCAGAGGGAGGAAGAAAGGAAGACAGGACATTTTGAGAATTTTAATGTACATCAGGGGGCACTGGATTAAATTCACACACTGTGTTTTGAGAACAGCTTCTGTTTTACAAATGAAGCATTATTCATAAAACAACTTTTCACAACTGGGCTAATTGAAATTTGCCATTTTCCCATAAACCACACATTTCTTTTCCTAGAAAAAGGTGAACAGATTCACTGAGCCCTGGGGAATGTTGTTCCACCTGTTTGAATGGTCTGGCTTTTCAGTTGAAACACTGCTGTGTGTACGGATCATAACATTCAAAATCTGGACTGTGAGGTGCTGGTTAAAATAAAATAACTAGCATGGTTATTTGGGGCTGTTTCCATATGACATTTCGGGGCTTTGGCTTCTCAAAAAATTTTCAGCTCTACACTCTGATGGATGATTCTCTGGACCCCAGAGATGGAAAATGTAGAGTGAGATGGCAGTAGGAAAGGGGCGAGCTGGGCTTGAGAGAGCTGTTCTGATTTGGAGGGAATTTGAAAGATGTTTTATATGAAATCTGTGGGAGAGTAGCCCTTCCTTTCCCCGGTTGCTGGCACCAGTTTACCTCCAGCCCCGGCTTTGTCCAGAAGGTTATCCAGAAGGATGTCCGGTCTAATTAGCGTATTATGCTTTTATTATTACAGATTATTGTAGATGTCAATTATATAGAAATTGTACTCTACTAGTTATACATTACACATTTGACACAATCACTGCCTTTTAATTTCATTTCCACTTACTTACAAGCAGGAAACAACTACTTATCAAATAATTATAAGGCCTTTTGGGTCTTTTCTAATTTGAAGTTTTACATTCTCAAGGGGAATTGACTATTCAGTCTTGCCACCAAATATATGACATCTGCTAGCATTTGGTGGCAGCAGAATCTGAGTCTTGGAATCATATGTTTGGTCAGTGTTTTAAATATCAAATGAGGAATGATTCAAGTAGACTCTAAGGAATGCAGTGAAAGAAGAGAAATTTTACTTGCAACAAGAATAACTAAGATTTGAATTCCTAGAAACACTCCCTGAGTGACCTTGGGGATGTTATTTAATCTTTCGGAAATTTCAGTTTCTACCTTCCTCTGGTACCTACCGCTTTGAGTGGTAGTTTTATCTGTCACATTTCAGTTCTTTTTTTTGAAAATCTGAGGCCAACATAACAGGTTTACATTGTAAGAGTCTGGGTGGTGGGCTCAGGGCTATCTGTTAAATTATTTTCTGAATTAAACTTTAGTTCAGATTTTTTCCAATTAGAATAACTTTTTCTTTTGTTAATTCTTACCCAAGGATATTTTTTCCATTGATATTTAGAGAGAGTGGAAGGGAGAAAGGGAGGGGGAGAGATGTGAGAGACACATGGATTGGTTGCCTTCTGCTCGCACCTCATCCTGGACTGGGGATCGAACCTGCAACCCAGGTACATGCCCTTAACCAATTGAAGCCCATGCTGTAACCACTGACCAAAACTTGTGAGGGCTAGAACAGCATTTTTTTATTTATTTATTTTTTATTGATTTTTTTTTTTACAGAGAGGAAGGGAGAGGGATAGAAAGTCAGAAACATTGATGAGAGAGAGACATTGATCAGCCGCCTCCTGCATGCCCCACACTGGAGATGTGCCCGAAACCAAGGTACATGCCCCCGACCGGAATCGAACCTGGGACCTTTCAGTCCGCAGGCCGACACTCTATCCACTGAGCCAAACCAGTCTCGGCTAGAACAACATTTTAATCACAACTTATAACAAAGGGCGAGGTGCCCTTACACAGACTTCTGGGCTCGGTGAGTATTTTTCAACCTGACGTTTGTGTTGGCTTGAGGGCTAAGTGGGAAATGAGTGAGGTGGCAGTCCTAAGAAGGAGTCATAGACTCACCATTGTCACACTTATCCTGTGGTTCTTAGCAAACGAGGCTTCAACCTGTTTCTATCCGCCAGACTTCTGCTGCTTGCTTCTGAAAGGAAATGTCTGTGAAAGCATGCCTTTTCCGTGGCTGTCTGATAGCTTCCTACTCTGTGAAGGTGGAAAATGGGCCGGGACTTCTAGAGGATTTCTAATGAGGGAGGGTAGTGTGAGTGCCAGGCTCTTACAAAAGGCTCTTCTGGGACAGTAGAGGTAGGAAGGTGATTTATGAGGGCCATCGATTATGTTCCTCTAAATGTGGATGAAAACACTGGAGGAATGGTGTCTCTGCCCATGTCTGTGTCAGAAGAAGGCTGCGTTTTAGAGTTCTTTTTATGTGAAACAAGAGCCCAGGTCCCAGTGGAGAGAGCAGGGTGGAGAGGCTCCACATCACCATTGCTGGCTCACTGCAGTTTTAGAGTGGGACACCTCGGAGCAGGGTTGCCAAGTCTGGACTCTCCGTGACTAAGTGTTGACTGACTAAGTACGCCTGTGCTTAGGCAATGTCTGCAATTTTCTTCCTCCTCTTTTGTAGGTTGAGCAATAGTCCTGGCCTGCTTAAGACTGAGGTGTTTTTCTAAATGCAGGACTTTCAGTGCTAAAAAATCTGAGGCAAACTGGGCCAGTTGGTCCCCTCCTCTTCCATCCCCACTGCCTGTCTCTTCTCTCTCTTGCCTCCTCCCACTGCCCCCCAGTATGGTGCACATTCCAAACTCTTTTATTCACGGTTCCAGACAAACCCTACTTGGTGGATCTGGGAGCTTGGCAAAACAAAACGATCAGGTTCTAAAGACAGGGGTGTTCCTTAAGTAGCTCAGACTTGAAGTATAATTGTCCTTGTAGAGGGTGACACCACCTGCAAGGCCCCTAATTATTCCTTTTGCTGAATGTTTGTGAGATTAGAAAGCAGGGGCTTTGCAGTTAGAACAGGGAGTAAAGAGGCACCTCTGAGATGACAGAGCCACAGCCCCTCCCAGTTCCACTCCCACTGCCCGTGGGTAGCTGGGCTGTTCTACCTGCAAGAGCAGGCATCTTGTGAACTGTGGTTTATGCTCCTTGATTGATTACTGGTCTTTTCAGGAAAAATGACATACAATTGTAGTAAAATGAAATAAGCATGGAAATCTTACACTTTCATCCCCAGTGATCCTTAAATGCTCTGGGTTATGCCACAATTTTAGTTATCGTGGTCAACATAAGAAACATCCAAAATCTGTAGAGAATTGTATTATATTTATATATATATAGAAAAGGCTAATATGCTAAGTGTCTGACCAGTCGCTATGATGTGCACTGACCACCAGGGCAAATGTTCAACACAGGAGCTGCAATGAAGTATACTGGCCATTTACAGAGAAACGGCACCACAGACTTGGCACCTACAAAGCAACATTGGGCTTCCCCCAAGTGGGACATAGGCCCCACCACCACCCTGGAGCAACACCCTACCAAATTGCAGCTGATGCTGATGCTGCCGAGACCCCAAGGCACAAAATGTGCCCATAGCCCAGCCCAGCTCAAAAACAGTCACTGTGGGCACCAGTAATAATGCCTAGTGACTAGCCTCCTTGGAGTTTCTTCAGCCCTGGAACATGACTTGCTTTATAGCCAGGTACATACATTTTACACTTTAACCAAGTGTCTGTGAAGTGTTTTCCCATGCCTCATCTCATTTGATCCTCACAGAAGTCCTGGAGAAATAGATAGGAGACTTGGTGAAATCCTGTTTCCTTTTCATGAGCCAGAAAATGCAGATTTAGAAAGTTTAGAAACTTGACCTGACTGAAAAGAAGTAAGAAGTGGTGGACCTTGAAAATGACTTCAGGTTTTCTCATTGCGCAGAATATAGTCAAACACTGCTACAGTTAAATATTTTATCCTTTGTTCTTCCTGACTGATCTAAATAAAATGTGCAATATTGCTGACAATTACCTGAAAAAGAAGTTGGGGTGCTTCATTGGGCTGGAAAAAGTTTAGCTACATCAGAAAGCAGGTCTGCTTAAACAAGTTTATCTATACATACAAAGCTCTCGCTGGCACCAATTGCACACATGTGTTTCCATCTGTCATTGTCGATTGTGAATTTGGTTGACACTTCTATTATAGAGAAAGGGTGAATAGTGATATGAAAATATTGCTTTTAATTAATTTTCTTTCAATGTGCATGAATTCGTGCACCGGGCCTCTAATAAGATTATAAAAGTTTATTTGAGCCAGACAGGTTAGATTGTCAGAATAGCAACATTTGGAATTAAAGATGGAATTATGGAAGATTACATGAAGGTGGGAGAAAGTAAGGCAGGGATTGAATTATAGGAAAGTTAACAAGATTATGTTGTTGTTTTTTTAAATTGCCTTTATTCTTTCATGAGCTTTTTTGAGGGTGGTTACACCTTTGAGGGGTATTACTTCTGGCATTTCAAAGGTATGTCTAACCCAGATGCACAAGAGCAATAGACAGAGCTAGCTTAAAAACCTTTCACTAACGATGTTATAGGTCTGGGGTGTGACCACCCACCATGATCTGACCAGGGAGGAATTTATGATCAGATCATGCTGTGAAGTTACTTTCCCTAGAAATCCTTTTTGTCCACATCAGTTTAGTTATCCCCATGCATAGTGAGAACAAAACCCAACTTGTATCTCAAGATCAAAGGGCAGAATTCCAGGTATGCCTGTGGAACTTCAGACTCCCAGACAAAACCCTGTGCCAGGGCCACTCAAGGTTTTGGTTTAAGAGTAACTAGATTTTTTTTCTTCTTATGATTCATCATAAAAAGTTTCATTTATTCTTCTCTCTTTGCTGTTCACAAGCCCCTGCTCTGGTTTCCTCCGGGCAAAGTTACAAGGCTGTGAGATATTGCTGGGCTGTGTGAAAACTCGTGATCATACAGCATCAAGAGGTTGCCTGGAAACCATCATGAAAACAGGATTAAGTAAATCATGTTTTTCTCTATTACAGCTGCTTTCTGATGAAGATGTGATGTTAGAAATAGTGTCCTTTATGGCTTAAAACACACAGGTGTAGAAAGCATTTTACAACAGAGAGAAGATGATTTCTCCATAGTCACTTTTCCAGATGGTCATCACCAACCCAAATGTCTCCTCCTCCATAGCTGCACACACCTCCCTTTCAGGAGGGTCATGTGTTGGAGATGGCTGGCCCTTTTTAAGAACATTAACATAAATCAGCAGCAAATCTCAGACATTATTACTCATCTATCAATCCAGGAGGACTTTAAGGAGACTGGAGTCTGTGTAGAGAAGTTAGAAGACTGTCGCAGTAATTTGGTCATGAAAAAGGAATGTGGAGTTGCAATTAGCTAAGTGTAAGCAGGTTTCCAACAAAATACAGTCTCACTGTAAAAAAATACAACAACAAAAAACAAAAAAACAAAACTTCAGTGAGTTCCAGAAAACTAAATCTCTAATTCTGAACCTTGTTGTCTCCCAGAAATATATCAGGATGGAGTCATCAAGAAGTATAAATTGAGCCCTAGTCGGTTTGGCTTAGTGGGTAGAGTGTCAGCCTGTGGACTGAAGGGTTCTGCATTTGATTCTGGTCAAAGGCACATGCACGGGTTGCTGAATTGACTTTTAGTAGGGGGGTGTGCAGGAGGCAGCTGATCAATGATTCTCTCTCATTGATGTTTCTACCTCTCTGAAATAAATTAAAAAATATTTTTTTAAAAAGTACAAATGGAGAGAACATATTCCATGATTGACATATTCCCAAATTCCTCCTAGAATAAGACAGATAGGTAAATTAATGATTATGGCTGGTTTGGGGCCAAAGAAGAAAAAGGAATCAGGAAAACCTGAGTTAGTAAGTCAACAAAAATACTTATTGACTATTTCGGCCTTATAGGTGTGGTGGTGGATGGGTTGGGGTGAGGTGGCTGTGGAACAATGAGCCAGTTGACAGTCCTGGTGTAGTCCAGTGAGGAGGCCAGAGGTCAGGCAATTAAAAGTAGAACAGATAAATAATTTCAGATAATATTAAATGCCATGAAGGTTATAAAACAGGGTCCATGACTAGAGTTGGAAACATAGGCATTGCCTTTCTGAGGTGAGGGGCTGAGAATCAGAGGTTTTGGGAGTGACGTCATGCCAGTGTGGGGAGGTAGGGAAAGGAGGCTGAGTACATGATAGTGGAAATCAAAACAGTGTTGGATGGTACATCAGATCCATGTTAGGAAGTTCACTTTCAAGTTTCTCAGAAAAGTGAATCAAACCTCATTAGATCTCCTGATAGTTCTAATTACCTTGGGCTGGTTGCTTTAGTCATAAAGTTGACAATAAGGACTTAACATGTTTTTTTCTCACAGATATTAATGGTAGCAGTTATTTTCCATTTAAAGTTTGTATTTTTAAACCATGAAAATACGTTACCTATGTTGGAGAAATACAAATACTTCTATATTTTCATTAACTGAGAGACACTATTATCTATTTCATATATTCCTTCCAACCCTCTTCCATGTATATGATTTTAGACAGTTAACAGGTAATTCTTTAAATGCACAATAGGTATTTTCCCACACTTCCTGAAATTTATATTTTGTACTTACATATTTTAATGTCTAAACATAATCAGTTCTCTGTTTGGAGATAGCTATGTACTATAAAGTTCCATAAACACTGAATTAGTGAATACTGAGTCATTGCCCATGGGGGAAATAGGTTCCTGTGAGCTTCTGGTCACAACATTTGCATCAACCAATCAATACACAACCTTGTTTTATGTGTGGTTCTGTTTAAAGACACTTTATTTAACATATTTTGTTGATTTATTGACATTGAACTCATGCCAGCATCCCTATAGCTCATGCCTGAACCAAATTTACCTAAAGATCTCTATGGGCATAACAGCACAGCTTTCTTGTGCTTACGAGTGCTAGCCAGCCCTTCAGCACAATGCTCGGTGGTCATTTTAAACAGCAAAATCACCAACACCAAGTGCAAAAATATGAAAAATGTGGCAGTAAATGGACACTTGTTTGCAATAGGAGATCTGGAACAAGAAGGCAAAGGATCACCTCGTTCAAGCTCAGCTGAGAACCCGCACTTCAGGAAACTCAAGAGTTTTGTTTCTCTCATATATGCGAGTGACTGAGAAAGCACGGCTAGTATTGGTATCAAGGTTACAAACAACAAGTAGGTGAATTTGCACATAGGGAATCCACATATAATGAGAATTGGCTATTCTAGTGCTCTTCTACTGGCTGGCTATGCCATGATGAACTTAGCCTGAGTGGCTCACTTTGGAAGGGTACACAAACACATTTCTACACAGTTCATCATCACTCCCCTCCCCAAACAAACAATCCTGAAAAAAGTACTCCCTTTTTGTGGTGACATTTGGGGTGAGGAAATAATTCCGAAGCCAGGGAGGTGAGAAACAGCCTGGGGGCCTCAGTCATCTCAGTTGGGGATCAGGGTAATGATCCCACCTTACGTTTATAAGGGCTTTAACATTTGCAGAGTTCTTTGATATGGTCTATGTCATCTGATCTTTATAATGATCCAGTGAAGGAGATGGACTTGTTACCTTCATTTTACCAAAAAAAGACACAAATATGAATTGAGGGTAAGCTTATCTGACCTAATCTATCTTTCTGAAATGACTATCAGGTATTTTGTCCCCACCAGAAGCCCAGACAGTAAATGTTGGTTTTCTCTTTGATGAATGAGAACAGATGCTCATTGGAAACCACAGAACCTCTCATATGCCCACATACATGACAACAGTCACCCACATTTTAACCATGAAGGTTCAAGAGGCCTATGGCTTTCACAGTCAGAGGGACTCATTTTGATTTCGTGGCTCTCTCTCTCCCTCAGCTGTGCAACTTGGGCCAAATTAAAGAACTTCTCTGAGCCTGCAACTTTTCATTGGTAAAATGGGGATAATAATATGACTTAATACATATATTTGTTTTGAAGATTTCATGAAACAATATCCTTAAGCCACTTCCTTTATCCTAACTCTGATGATAAGAATTATGTTGATAAGGAGCTTATCAATAGATTCTTCGAGAAAAAAATCAGTAAGTAATCTTGTTAGTGACCTTTGTTTCCTAGCAACATTGCCTGGAGATGACTCCCTCTGCCCCAATACCACCATTATCGAATAAATGGTGTACATCGGCTTCTGCATCAGTGAGTGTCTAAGCGAATGTCACGGTTTATTTCAGTTTTCCATTAACACATTATTTACTCCTAGTGGAAAAAAAACATAAAGGTTTCAAAATAAACATTAATGACATCTCCTTTAGATTTTTTCCCCCCTCTAATCTCAGCTAGGATGCTGACAAACTTTATGTATACATTAGCTATTGAATAAAGTGATGGAAGAGACTTGCTATACAGACACAGGTCAAATAAGTGGTGTGGAAGAGGCCAGTATGACACTGGTACTGATGGGAAAAGTGAAATATAAGGAAATGATTTGTACAATAAGATCCCCAAACTAGATATAGCCTTCCCAAGCAGCTAACCTTTGAATAACTAGGGCTGGGGGAAGATAAAAAGGTTCCTTTTCTTCTGATAATTTTGCAATTAAAGGAGATTATGTGGGTCCTATATCAAATGATTTGATATTCAATTTACGCTTACACAATAACATTTCCAGCATGTTCTTTTTTTAACAGATAACATTAGCAGATGAAACTCAACTGCTAGAGTGCTCTTAGAGAGTCACTGTAAACCTAACAGTGGCAGGGATGATGGGGTTAGTAATCTGAATGTTAAACTTCAGGTCCAACTGTTTCTTTCTGAACTTTCTTTCTGACTGTTTCCTTTTGAACTTTGATAGCTGGTATCTGCTTGAAGAAAAACAGAATCTGTTTTTGTTGGGTTGGCCTTTGAGATTACTTTGAGACTAGTGACCTCTGGACCCTGAAGTGAGCGATAAGTTCAGTTCTCAACTAGAAAAGGGGATGCCTTTATGTATAACTTACTTGGGACTTTTCCCATTCTCATGTGAATGTTCCATTATATTTCTAATGACTCATACACTGCCATTCTTAACAAGACTGACATGGGCAATTCCCAGGGATCGTCGATGACTTTCATTGTCATCACCAGAACTCATTTGAGTGGCCACTCACCCATCATATTGAGCAGATCACAGGACAAAGGCGACAACATGCATCTAGAATATCTCCTAGGAGCTTGTGGTTTGAGATAGACGATGGATGGGGATGGTCAACTTCTTTTCACGAGGTTATTTTTCAGGAGAACACTAATACTTATGCTTGTGGATTTAATAGGAAAATTCAAACTGGAGAATTCTTGTGTTGAGCCCAGCACACATTTGAATAGCCAGGGGACACCACCTAAGAGGTTAATATTTACCTCTACTGATTCATGTTGGCCAAGGCAAATCAATATGTGATTTCCTCCTGTCACTTGCCATGGGTATCTGATAGTGAGAAGTCAATAGGAAGATGGCACTAAATTTTATGACATTTGTTTTTCCCCAATTTTATAGAGTATACTTATAGGAAACAGGAAATATGCAGGTCAGTTTTGGACCCCACCATGGTGTTACTTTAGCTATTAGCTAGATGAAGCTTAGACACTAGCTGAGAAAAATAGGTTGATCATAATTGAGTTTTGGAATAATATACTAATAACATGTACCATTAATATTACATGATATAATAAACATATTTATATAGTATACTACTAATATTATTAAAATAATTTAGTACCGCCTCAATAATGAACTAGTAAGCATGTTTTCGGCAGTCCCAGGAGGCCTTGAGTTTCTTACAGCCTCTCTGTATCTCTGGAATTCAGCACAGTTTTCTGACACATAGTGAATTCTTAATATCTTATGTGAGTCAAAGCCCAGGAGGTCAGAGAACATGATAAGACACAGGAGCATAGAGGCCTAAAGACAGTGAATGAAGCAAAAAGTGTTGTCTTGTAAGGTCCCCATTATGAGGCCTGGGAGAGGAATTTTTGAGGTTGGATAGGGGAGTACCTTGTTCATCCACTCAGCTAGAAACCAGAGCAGGAGGACCTGGAGGGAGGCTTCAGGGACAGAAAGGTGCCAACTCAAATGCAAGTCGTGCCAGAGGGAGACTGGCACAGTGTGAACCTCCTGCAGAGACAGGGCCGGGAAGGAAGCGGATGTGGAGAGCAGTGTTCCAGGAGTGGCACCAGCCAAGCCAGGCTGTGAGTAGCCTTTAGTTAAGTCAGAAATGTATCCTATGTAAATGCATCTGCCTTCATTCCCAAAAGTGTTCCTCCTTCTTCCTCTTGTAAAAGTTTCTTAAAAAAAAAAAAAAAAATCAACTTGGGCTTGGCCAGACTATCAGGAAAAAGATTTATGCAAACATAGATCTGTGCTCCGGGAGGCCAGGTATGAAGTCACAGCTGCCATCTTAGCTCCACTTCCCAGGAGTGAATAGAGAAAGGTGAGGCCAAGCATCAGGTTTAAGAAACAGGTGGAGTGCCTCAGATACATCGGGTATCTGAAGGGGTGGGTATATTACTCCCATGTTTGAGACTGATTCCAAGGCTCCCAGAAACTGCAGACCTACATCTATCCTCAGGATTAATTTTTCCTCCACATTAACATCCTCAGTGTGGACAAGAAGAGTGTGGGCAAGAGAATGGACAGATGCATGGCCAATCTGTGGGTATATTAGTTTCCTGTTGCTGCATAAATTACCACAACTGGGTGGCGTCAAACAAGAACCTTTCTGACATCTAGTGGCGTCAGACCCATTCAGGATAATCTCTCTTTTGATTAATTCAAAGTGAATGCACTTGGAATCTCAATGCATCATCTCACAATGTCCCTGGGTCAGGAATCTGGCTACAGCTTACCTGGTTCCTCTGTTCAGGGTCTCTTTCACCACCCCGCAGTCAGGTGTCAGCTCCTCCACTGAGCTGGGGGATTCTTTCAGGCTCACAGAGTTGGCAGAATTCAGTTTCTGCTTCTTCCAGGCAGAAGGAGAATCTCTCTGATGACTAGGTCTTCTATGAAAGGGCTCACCAGATTAGATCAGACCCACTCAGGATAATCTCTTTTTCCATGAACTCAAAGTCAATGGAATTGGGACCTTAATTATTTCTGTAAGATTGCCTTTGTCATAACATTATCTGGCACTCATTGGAATGCAGCCATGGTCCTAGGTCGTAGAGGTCACACTCAAGGGGATCTTAGGGTATGTCTCCATCATGCCAATAACCAAAACTGCTACCATATCTTTCTAAAAGCAAAGGAAGTTAACTTTCAATACAAAGACTCAGCTGGATCATGAGGAATCTTAGAATTCAGCTTACTACAGTGGGTGAGAGAAAGCGAGTGGCTAGTGCTAGTCTGTTCTCTCCATTTAACAGGCTGTAATTTGGGAAGGGAGCAGGGGAGTTGGAGTGTAGGATCAAAGATATTATATTTGTGGCTGGTGGCCCCAAGTCAGGAGAGACCAGCAACCACCCCTGAATACTATCTGAGGATAAAAGCATTAATTGTAGTGGTCAAGGACGGAAATTCTGGTTTATAAAGTGTTCATGCAGTTGTTGGGAGACCAGTCAGGGCCCACTCTTGTGGGGAGAGGGTGAAGAAAGGGGAGCTTGTTTCTAGCATTTTCAATTCTATTGCGTTCAGAGTTCCTGACTGAAACTGTTTGTGAAGACAAACCCTGCACGTCCACTGGCAGCTACCTGGCTTGCTAGAGAAAGGCCCAGATGACGTGGGTCCTAATTGCTGTCAACATGGAGGGCAAAATGAGAGAGGTGATTTCTGTCCATTTAACATTTGAAGCGTCACAGGGAAATGGGGTGTAATTGTCCTGCGAAACTTGTCTTTAAGCCTGCACCTGCCCATAGATTATTATTATGTATTTGTGTTTATTTATTTTTTTAATTATCATGAGTGAAAAATAGAATATCCATCTTCTGGGCAGAAAATGTCTCTATTCAGCAATCCTCACTGTTCTTTGTTCCCTGGGGACTATGTAAGCCAGATCTCACTTAATTTGATTAAATGGAGTCTGTTTTTAAAAAATATAAAACACACACACACAAAAAAAAACACAAGTGCTTCTCTCCTCCCTTCCCCCATTATAAACCTGTAGGTTTTTATTATAGAAAATATTGATAAGAAGAATAAAAAAACACATCTGTTACACTATGCAGAAGTACTATAAACTTTTTTGCTAAATATCCCTCTATAAATTTATACATAATAGTATCTGTAGACAGTTCTTTACTTAATAATTGAAAATATAGGGAATTAAGTTTTTGTAATATATTTCCACTTTGATATAGGATGTGAAAATTTTATTGTGATGTCTGTTGTGAACATTGATTATCAAAAACTTTCTACCATAACATTTTAAATAGCTACTTGCTTAGGTATACTGTAATTCATGGAGATTATCTTATATGGATATTTTAAGTTTCAGATAGATAAATGACAGTTACCAAGCAGGGTTATCCACCTTCATTTAGTAAACTTTTCTAAGTACTACCCATGATCTTGTTGTTTTCACCCACTGTTCACTTCATTTATCTCCATCTGTCTGGTGCTGTAATGTCGTCGGTGCAGTGTTTGCTGCCTGCACAGGCAAAACTTGTGCTTTCTGTTTACTTTTCCCCTGGTCTGTTCCCAAGGCTACGTGTAGAGTTTTTAAATACCTCTTTTGTGAGCTAGAAGCCCTAACAAACAAACCACTTCGTTGAGGCTGGAGTATTAGCACTGGCACAATTTACTAATTTTACTGCACGTTACAGACATCACGAGTCAGCTCAGCGAGGTGGTCCAGCTGCCCCTTCGTTTTCCACACAGACTGTGTACGGCTTTGTGAGTTGCTGTTTTTCTTTCCCTTTCCCTTCTAAATGGGCTGCTGGTGGCAAAAATCTGTTTAAACAAAGGTGAGGAAAGGATCACTTTATTACAAGCCCAGAACTTTAAAAGTTGGTTAGAGGTTTAACCTATTAGAAACCCAAGCTTTGCAAATGTTGAAAGTATTAGGACTAATAGGGAAAAGGGCACTCAGATATTGGTGGATCTTAGGCAGTGGAGGGGATATAATTCAGTCACCAAGAGAATTTTCGACAGTGCCATATTTCTCATGAATAATGAAAACAGACCCATGGAAAGAACCTGAGTTACCATACGGATTTCTCACGATCCAGCTGAGTCTATGTATTGAAACTTAGCTTCTTTTGCTGTTAGAAACATATGGTAGCATTTTTGGTCGTCAGTATGATAGGGAGGGGAAACTATAAGCATTTAGTGCACAGGACTCTGTAGTAGGCAGGACAATCCCAATCAATGAAGAAGCTTTTTACCTACAATGATAATCTTTTTACCTCAACGAACATGATCTGGTTGAGGCTTTTTTTAATCACTTCAGAACTGTTGGTTTCTTCTAAGGAATGAAGCAGAACACATGAAACTATGGCCAGGAATTTTTCTGAGCCTTCATGGAATTGGCTACTAGTAGGCCCCCTCTCTCCTCCATTTCTCGTGGAGATTCTGCACAACTAAAGCTAGAAGGATTTGGATCCACGTAAGTGTTACAGAGCAGGTGAAAACACATAACACTACTTTTTAAGTCTGATATTTCTCTCCATCTATACTTGGCCTGCAAAATTGGGTCTTCTCCCTCTCTTCCCATAAAATCCTGTCTAGTTGTTTGTCTCACAGACCAGCTGTTCTAAGGCAGAAACCAGCCAGTACTATCCAGCTGTTAGCTCAGCCATCCGTAGGGGAATTAGTTCTTTGCCAAAAGAACCTCAGAAAAGGCTAGAGAGGGAGTTTCAGGAAACATTGACTCAGACTTAAGATTTGTTTTCAGGCTATTTTATTCCCTCAGGCTTCCTACATAATAACTGGCCTCAGAATGTCAGAGCTGTAGTGGCCTTGGGAGACCAATTGGTTCTTCTCTTCTATTTTATATTCTAAGGAGAGAGAGAGAGACTTGGGTTCTATGACTTGCCCAAGGTTACAGAGCCAAGTGTGAAAGAGGTAGGTCCTAATCCAAATCTTTTCATTCCAATAGACCATTCTTTCTACTACAATAGCAGCTGCCCTGTTGACTTCTTATTTATTAATGAAGCTTTGCTGACTTTCTTTCCAAAATATTCCCCACCCACACCAAGGCATTGCATCATTATTACATTCAAGCCATGTGTAATTTCTGAGACCATTGGCTTTATGGGTAACTGAAAAGAATATTTTATGGCCAGAAGGCAACTGCTCCATATTTTTTATGATGCAAAAAGCAGTTATCCATACTGTCTAATCATGAAAAAAATCAGAAGCATTGTTCTAAGTTGTTTTTTTGGGAGAAAAAAAAAAGCCCAATTAAACTATTTGGTAACAAGTTGTAACAGGTGGTATTTGCACCTGTTTCTCAGAGGGACTGCAGAATAGTTTCAGTTTGCTTATTCTTATAACAGCTCTGAGATCACAAGGTTCTATTTATGACCTTTTGCAGAAAGAGAAGATTATGGCTCCTTTTTTTCACCTTTCTTAGACATTCTCCAACTCTTCCAAGTTCAAATGAAGAGAAAGGGCAAGGATGTAGCTAGATGATAGGGACTATCTGGTGGCAAAAACACCGAGCAATATACTTTTTGGAGCACCTGGGGTTCCACTTCCAGAGCAAAACTTGAGAACCTGAAAATGTTAATAAGTTGGGAAAAATTTTCCTGGCTGCTGCTTAGTTAGGGTCAGGAATCCTTGAGCATGTCCAGGACATTCTCTCACAACCACACTGCTCAATTTTTCTTCCTTTCTGTTGGTGCTCTGTCATGAACTCTCAACTGCTACTGAGTGATGATCTCATTCTTCTTAGCTTGGGTTTTCTGTTTTTTGTTTTGTTTTGTTTTGTCAAAGGTGCCACCAAAGTGGAAAATTTGTAATCCAGTTTGGCTGTGACCAGTTATCTTATAAAAGTTTGAATGAGAGGTTTTCATAAAAATTATTATTGCTGGTCAAACCAAAAGGGCACTGAGAAACATATGGATATGATGGTGGTGTTGATGATCTGTGGGGACTTGCAGGAAACAGGAGAGGTGTCTTGAAACTGGAAATATGGGCCTAGTTTTCAAAAGGAGAAAAGGGAGATTTATCATTATGAATTGATGAACTGAACATTGAGCCCTTTGGTAAGCAAATGGGCAAACTAGGATCTAGCAAGAGATCACTAAGAATAAAAGGCATTTAATGAGCCTCGTTTTCCTGTGCAGTGTTACTAGGCTGAAAGATCAGAGAAATGTTTAATAATTTGCCCCAGTTTCAGCTAGGCGCATGTGGTAATAACAGTAAAATGGCTAACATTTATTCCACTCTTAGTGAAAAGAATTGTTTTAAGTGAATAGAGATCAGACTATCTATGTATTCATTTTATCTTCACAAAAGTTTTGAAGGCAGATTGTATTTTTCCTAATTTCAGATGAAGTGGAGAATGTGAGTGATTTGCCTAAGGTTACTGCTAATAGTTACAGAGCTGATCCAGAACATATATCTTCTGACTAATAAATCCAGTGCATAAAACACTGCTTAAGGTGGTTCAGATCCTCTGGTGTGTGTGAGCAGGCCAGTGTTCCAGGGGGGTGGGGCATGCATATGAGATCTTACAGAGCAAAAGTCTATGTGGCTTTAAGCCAGAACCTGACAAGGGTGAATGGCAAAGGGTTTTGCAACTGGGGGATCCCTGTTGCTCTTATCTAGGGGTGAAAGAGTGCCTCCTGGCAGTGAGTCACTCCCTGTTAATTTAAACAACAAGGCAACAGAGCCTGGCCCGTGTAAAGCACTCTCCCTTTTCCCTGGAAGATGATATTATCTCAGTAATAATGATGACATAGCTGGCTCATAAATAAAGGAAGGGTTTTGAGGGAATATGCCATTTTATTTGTTGTTGTTCCTGAAAGCTTTATGGCTCCTATAATTCTTTTTTTTTTTTAATACCTGACATCTTGCGCATTGAGTCTTGACTTGGAGATAGGATTGTTGTATATTGCAGAACATATGTCCTATTCAGAGAGTTCTGTGGAGGAAATCCTCCATTTGGTGATCTTTATGTTTGGTCACCATCTTTCTTGTTACAAAATCTACAGTGTAAAGAGGTTAGCCTTCAGCTCTTTGATTCCATGTACTGCCCTGGACCTTGGTTTCCTCCACTTAGTATGACTGGATAGGCCCACATGATGTCCAATGTTTCTTCAAGTTTCACCAGTCTGTGGTTGGGAGCTTGTTATTGTAATCAGAAGTATAATCAGAAGTTTTCTCAGAATGGCAAAATACCCCGTTTCAGTTATTTTAGGGGACAAGCAAAGACGACCTTAGCTCATACCTTTCTTGACGGATATGAGGACATGCCTGGGTGCTTCTTCCTTAATCTCATGACTTATTTGTCTGCATGACACAAAACAAGGAATTTTTTAAAATATCAAATGGTAAGCTAAGAAGAACTGCTATAGACCATTCAGAATTAGATTGCATTTGGAGAAAGTGTATTATTACCTGTTTCAATGATGAAAAAGTATGTCATTTCAAGGGAATTTGTATTGGTGCATTTCCTGTGAACATAATGTCAAATGTAAAAATTCCTATTTACATAAATAAATTAGGGGCGACCCCTTTTAGAACAAATATATTCTTCCAGTGGATTTATAATAGGGGTTCCTTTAAATAAGCATCCCCCAATGCCATTATAATTTGATCAACCTATTTCACATACTTCTTTTACAAAGAAAGGTACATCTAGATAGCACAAAGTATGTATGTTTTGAAATAGGGCTCTTTAAAAAACAATTTCTGCTACTGCTTGTGAAATTTGAGTAAATTAAGTATCACTTGAAAACACAACACAAAACTCAAACCTCTTGTGTAATAGAGTTCCCAGCTTCTGCCCCAAATTTCTTTATTTAGAGAAATATGTAATGCACTTATATTTTGGTAATAGAAACAAATTAGGTCTCCTTGAAATTTTACTGTAATTGGGTTTGACTTTGAGCTTTCTTTTTTTTTTTCCTTGTGGTTTTGACAAAGCTACCATTTCCCTCCTGGTGGGCATCTGGCCATTTTCTGTGTGTAAGTGTTTAGGGCACATGCACGCAGGGCACATATAAGGTGGAAGAACACCTCCAGTCTAAGCTGCCCTCTTCTTGAAGGGAGATCTCATTCCTTTCTCCTCCCTCTTTCCTCCTTCTTCTTCCTCTCTCCTTCCTCCTCCCTCTTGCTTCCCTCCTTCCTCTTTTCTCCTGCCTAATACAGACAAGCTGTTTTTTGCTGGAGGGAAACCTTGGTTTCTAAAGTGAATTTGAGGCCTGCCCTCTAAATTGTTTCTCTGCGGCTTTAGGGGTGGTCAGCTTGTCCCCACCACATCCCCTCCCTCCATGACTCCAGTCTCTGGAGCGTTCTGTGCTCTGGGCAAGGCTCCTAATTCCCTTCTGCCTGAGAGTGAAGCATCAGCCAGAGGCCAGCAGCCAAGGCAGCCGTTTCCAGGCAGTGGGCCTAGAGAAAGGGTTTTTGTGGGGCGCAGATAGCGGAGCCTGGAAGGCCTTAGGTCCCCAGTCTTGCAGGGGGTCCCCTGGCTCTGCTTTCTGAACCCTTCATCTCCTGCCCTCAGCCTGCTTCACTGCTGGGCAGAGTAGCAGGGGACAAAGCTAAACATCCCAAGAAGCAGCAAGAGGGTGTTTCCCAATGCTTTTCCAAAGTTGGAAAGCTTTTCCATGTTACATTGCTTGCAACATTTCAGAAAATTATGGGGTGTGAGAGCTGAATGGGTTGTTAGCAGTGACCTATCACTATTTGTGTGTTATTACTATTCCCTCTGCGGGGAGTATTTAACTGGGGATCCATGGAATCCTCCTCTGCCAACCACAGGCAGGGAGTGGGTGAGCCACCTGGAAGCCAGCCTGTGTTTGTGTGTAGCGCCTGTGGGTATATTTTTGGGCAAGAAACTTTCTTTAGATTCTCAAAAGGGTACACACATTTTAAAAAAAGGTGAGAAACTACTGATCAAGTCTAAAGTATACTGTCCAGAGAGAAAGAGAGGGGAGAGGGGAGAGAGTAGAAGGAAGAGAGGAGAAGGGAGAGGGGAGAGGGGGAGAAATAGAAAGTTTTACAGACAAGGAAACAGTTCAGAAGAGGTGGAGTGACAGCCAGTGAAGGGCAGGACCCAGATTCGCTCTCCGATCCTTGCTCTGCTCTAGCACTCTTCAGTTAGCTCCAGCACAAAAGATGCCTGCACAAAAAATGGCTTTGAACATGCTCTATGAGCACGTTGGGGTACAGGATATCTCTTTCAGGTAACTCATAGAGTACATGCCTTGCTCAGAGTAGCTGCTCACTACACGTGTTGAGTGAGTGGACCTCAGGAGCAGAACAAGGAAGAGAGCTTAGTAACTTCATGCAACCAATTGTTTGAGCTCAGGAATTATGAATCCTTCGTTTTCCTCCTTCTTTTATTTCTCCTGCCTTACCCTCACGGCCTATGTTCTTGGGTCAACTGTTAGCAGCAGGCGGCGACCCAGAACATAAACCACTCTTTCCTTGCAAGCTCCTTTGACAGCTAGTTAATGAGCTTCAAGCACAAGTGTAAATGCTTCAGAGCCATGGTGGTTTGTTATGAAGGAACTTATGTGAGTTAGTAATGTCTCCTACTCATCTATCTGATTTGTAGATTTGGATATACAATGTAGACAACTGATAGCATTTATTTATCATTGTTGGGAGGCCCAGGCCCTAATTCCTATTTCTTTTCTGTTGTTATTTTTTATTTGATAAATATTTATTGTTCAGATTATTACAGTTGTTCCTCTCCGCCCCCCATAGCTCCCCTCCACCCAGCTCCCACCCCTCCCTCTTCCCTTACCTCCCCCCAGCATTGTCCACATCCATAGATGTATGATTTTTGTTCCGTCTCTCCCTGCATTCCCCTCATCCCTTTCCCCCTGAGAATTGTCAGTCCATTCCCTTTCTATGCCCCTAATTCTATTATATTCACCAGTTTATTATCTTCATTAGATTTTTAATTCACTTGTTAATAGATATGTATTTGTTGTTCATGATTTTTATCTTGACCTATTTCTTCTTCTTCCTCTTCTTAAATATTACCTTTCAGCATTTCATATAATACTGGTTTGGTATTGATGAACTCCTTTAGTTTTTCTTATCCATGAAGCTCTTTATCTGCTCTTCAATTCTGAATGATAACTTTCCTGGGTAGAGTAATCTTGGCGGTAGGTTCTTGCTATTCATCACTTTGAATATTTCTTGCCACTCCCATCTGGCCTGCATAGTTTCTGTTGAGAAATCAGCTGACTATCATGGGTACTCCCTTGTAGGTAACTAACTGTTTTTCTCTTGCTGCTTTTAAGATTCTCTCTTTGTCTTTTGCTCTTGGCATTTTAATTATAATGATCTTGGTGTGGTCCTCTTTGGATTCCTTTTGTTTGGGGTTCTGTACAATTCCTGGACTTGTAAGTTTATTTCTTTCACCAGGTTGGGGAAGTTTTCATTCATTATTTCTTCAAATAGGTTTTCCTTGTATCATGCTCTCTCTCTTCTTCTGGCACCTCCATAATTTTGATGTTGGTATGCTTGAAATTGTCCCAGAGGCTCCTTACACTATCTTCAAATTTTTGGTTTCTTTTTTATTTTTTCTTTTCTGGCTGAGTGTTTTCTGCTTCTTTGTATTTCAGATCTTTGACTTGATTCTTGCATTCCTCTAGTCTGCTCTGTATAATATTTTTTATTTCAATCCATGTATATTTAATTTCTAGTTGGTCCTTTTTCATCTCCTCTTGGATCTCGCTAAATTTATCCATCTTTTTCTAGGAAACTCTTGAAAAACCTTATAACTATGGTTTTGAACTCTATATCCAGTTGCTTGTTTTTCTCCATTTCTTTTGTTTGTGATCTGTTCCTTTGTTTCCGCATTTTTGCTGCTTCCCTGAGTTGGTAGAGTAGCTTTGTATGGCCCAATAGCTCTGCCTTCCGAGTTACCTGAGGTGGACTCTTTGGTGCACCTCTTTGTGGACTGTGTGTACAGCCTTGTTGTACTTAAGTCTTGATTGTTGTTGGTATCACTGAGGGGAATTGACCTCCAAGCCATTTGGTTGTGAGGATCAGCTGTGACTATGCCAGGAGAACTTCTGTGCTGGAGTCAGACTTATGATACAAGACTTGCAAAATTGCAAAAGCCTTAGTGTTCAGCTTGGATGGGGTGGAGTCTCAGGGCTTAGCAGACAGCCTTGGCTTCCCATCAGCCCTGCCCTATGTGACCCCTGGGTCTCAGTGTCCCTTGGTAATTGCTGGAGCCTTCTCTGTGTACTCACTCACACTCCTCTAGACCTCTGCCTTTTTGGTTCCCCTGAGTTTCTATGTGCTCCGGGGACCCATATGAGTCTGGATCCCCAGGGTCTCACCCGAAACTGGGGTTCAGTGCAGTCAGACATGGATTTCAGTATAGTTGGGAGATTTTGTTTTCCTTCCACTAGAGAAAGCCAGCGGCACAATCAGCAGTCAGCCCTCTGTGTGCATACTCATGCTCGAGTGCCTCCAGACCTCTGCCTTTTGCAGCTCCCCTAAGTTTCTGTGCACTCTTCCCTTTTCATGACAGTCCAGACTCCCCCCACATGAGTCTTGCCTAGAATTGGGGTTCAGTGCTTTCGGGAGTTTTCGTCTCCCTCCTGCTAGAGGAAGCTAACCAGGCCCTCCACCGCCCATCCTCTCTATGTCGTGTCTTTGTACCTCAGCTTTTTGCAGTTCCTCTGAGTCTTTGTGAGCCCCTCTCTTTCCTTTTAGTTATAGAATTTCCACTCAGCCAGCTTTCCTGTGGTTCTGGATGATGTCCATTCTGTCTTTTAGCTGTAGTTTTGAAATTGTTGTGCAAGGCAGCAGTTTAGGTGTTCACCTATGCCGCTATCTTGGTTTCTCCTCTCCTATTTGTTTTCTGTTTGGCTGGGATGTTGTAGAATGATAATGGAAAGGAGATAGTTGATGAGCGTAGACCAACTACGATCTGTGCCAGGCTCAGAGGTGGTGGGGAAAATGTTGACATCTGGGTTATAGTTTATAAGGCCTGATGACAAAAGATTTAGTTGGTTATGAAAGGAACATCAAGGAAAAGTAAAAACATCAAATTAAGTAACTCTTCTTTGAAGGGCTGAAGTTGGTCAGGGAAGTAAAAGATCAATTAAATGTGTCTGTCTAGGATGACTGAAAAGAAATAGATTTGTTGGTCTGACCGATGTTTTTCTGTCTCTAGATCTGTTCTTGTTCATCAGTTTATGTTGTTTATTCTATTCCATAAATGAATGAGATCATGTGATATTTATCTTTCTCTGACTGGCTTAAATCAAACCTCAGAGTGAAAGTAGGGGAGGGTGGGGGTAAGGGAGAGAGATCAACCAAAGGACTTGTATGCATGCATATATGCCTAATCAATGGATACAGACAACAGGGGGTTGAGGTCATGAGTGGGGGGAGAATGGGGGA